>JADRCD010166905.1:0-17381 GCA_019843815.1 Montemys delectorum
CCCCCCCCCCGCCTCTGCTTTTTTTACTTTAGACACCCCTTGTATCTTTTCCTTCAAAGACTGCACCCCGGGAAAGGGTTTCACTGACCAAACATACTATTAATTAGTCAAAATGATCACATTTCTTGTCCCCTTCCCCCTCTGCCTCCTTTTTAAATAAATAAGGTCTTACAACTTAGCCCAGGCTAACTTCAAATTTGCGATGTGTGCCAGGCTTCTAACTTGTGATTAGCTGCCCAGGTGTGTGACTTCAAACCTGGCTTTTGCACATATCTTTTGAGGCATGAAACTTGTCCATCAGAGTGAGTATATAAGGCACAGGCGTTTGGCCTTATCAGAAGAAAATCTCCAATCTGATGAAGCTGCTGGTGATAGGAGAGGGAACTCCCAGATCTCATACCTACATGAATAAACCTTGGCCACCATTACTTTTGTTGGGGCCAATCAAGGATACAAGGCCTTCTGTGGAAGGTGATGGAACAGAGGCCAGAAACTTTCCCAGCCTGTGATGACCGTCTCTGATATTACTGTTCATCTTGGAAACTACAGAACCCGAAAGGCAGAGATGGGGGCAGGGCTAGTCCCCACTCTACAGGACAGTTAAGAAAAAAGCCCTAGTCAGGTCCATTGGAGCGCGCATCTTACCTGGTGCACTGACTCTGGCAAGTGTTCATTGACAGAGGGCCGAAGCTCAGCAGCCTGGGGGTGGGGCGAGGGCAACATTCATTGCTGTTGGCCCTGGAGTAAGAAGCCTAAGAACTTCTCACCTATAGCTCTAGGCTGTTTCCCAACTAGGTGGCTTCCTCCAGCCATCCAGAGCGTTGAAACCCACCCGCTCTGTAAAGGGCCTCTGCCCTTGGGCCACAGTGCAAGGAAGGAGATGCCTCGGGCAGTTGCATGAACTGAAAGACTGGTCTGTCAGGAAGCCACTGCCCAGCCTGTCAGGAGTGAGGCTACCTAGCGGACGGAGAAGCTGTTACGTGTCTAGTTTCTAAGAACATAAGGCCCCAGTGGATATGTAGGCCACCCCGGGGAGAACAAGCAAGAACTGTGTCCCTGCTCCCATGCCTTTCTATAGGCTGTGTCCTGACCAGTAGCCTAGTTTCCAAGATGGGAGACAAGGAACTTCCTTTTGCACCTTCAGAATAATGCAACCCAATGAGGTGCGGTGGTTCAAGCCTGTTATCCCACTGCCTAGGAGGCTGAAGCGAGAGGACTGCCAAGTTTGAAGCTAGGCTGAGCAACTTACAGAGATCCTGTCTTGGACATAAAAAGTAAAAAAGGGGGTTGGGGATTTAGGTCTGTGGTAGATGCCTGGCTTGCATGCATAAAGCAGGAGGGTATTCAACAACCTATTTGCTCATCATCGCCTTACACGCGTCTTTATGGCTTATGCGCTAGGCTTTGTTCTGAGCACTTCACACTCGTTTTATCTCCGTAACGCCTTTTCTCAGACTAAAACACTGATGCCGAGAGGCTAAGTTATTCGCCCAAGATCACACAGCTGCAGCTCTCGAATGCAGATCATGTCCATCCTAAAGACAGGTCACTGGTTCCCTGGCAGGCCCTTACGAGGGCTGCGTGGAAACGAGATCAAACCAGAGAGCAAAGGCATGGGACGGAGAGGAAGCTACACGTGAACCTCGGATTCCAGCCTTCGTGGTCTACAGGGAAGAAATGGCCGAAGAGGTTGAGGGTCCTGCCTAAGCCGAGAGGTGTGACTAGTAGGCAAAAAGACCAATGGCAACGCAGGGGGCAGGGCCTATGGGAGACATGCCAATGGCAGCCGGGAGGCAGAGACTGCCTTGGTGTGGGCGGGGTTTGCAGGGTGCCGGCCAATCGCAATGTGGGGGCGTAGCTTAAGGGCCGGGAGGACGGCTGGGGCGGGGCCTGAGGGCGGCGAGCCTATGGCGCTGTGGGGGTGGGGCCCTGAAGGCGAGCGGGCGGGTGCGCGGAGGGGGCGGCGGCAGCGGCGGTGAACAAAGAGGCGGCGGGCGCGGGCGGCCGAGCGGAGCCGAGCGCAGCCGAGCCGGGCCGAGCCGGGCCGAGCCGGGCCGGGCCGGGGCCCCTGGTAGCAGGCACGATGAAGGCAGCTGAGCAGGGGTCGGCGGGTCCCTGAGCCCCGTGCATCCGGCAGCGAGGGAAGCGCGGTGCAGCGCCGGCGGCCGCCTACCCGCCATGGCCGGGGTCAGCTACGCGGCGCCCTGGTGGGTGAGCCTCCTGCACCGGCTGCCGCACTTCGACCTGCGGTGGGAGGCCACCAGCAGCCAATTCCGGCCCGAGGACGCCGACTACCAGCAGGTGACGCGCGCCCCCGGGTGCAGGGTCAGGGGCCCCGGGTCATGGCCCCTCCCATGGAGCTGGAGCTTCCCCTTCCCCATCCCCTTTCATTCTAGGGGTCGCCTCTGGTTCACTGATAACCTTTCCAGGGATTAATGTCGAACGCCCCCTGGAAAGTGTTCAGCCCCTCTGTGTCACCAGGGCCTCCTATCCGGATTGACGGAGCTGCCTCCCTCCCCTAATAGACCCCCCTCTGATCCTATGGGTTTCTGGCAGGCCCATCTTCATCCTTTGGGCAGTCAGCTGCTCCCCAGCAGAGCCCCCGCTAGCTGAGGCTGGATCCCTGGGTTCAGGCAGGAGGGTATTCCTCGTTCTCTTCCCCCAGCTAGGGAATCCCGTTGCCAGACTGTTGGTGGGTGAGGAGCCTGGGCCATGGCCAGCCTTCTGTGGCTGCTAATGACCCCTTGCTTCACGGTCAGGCTGTGGGATGTACACAGGGTGTCGCGTGGTTGTGGGAAACCAGGGTGCCAACAGTCTCTCAACCCAGGGTGGAAAATGAGGCCTGGCTGAAGTGGGGCGAGTGGGCCTCCGTCTGGGCTGGGGGCCATGGGGCACTTGGCAGCCCTCTCCTCCGCGAAGCCCTAAGTCTGGCGTCCTGCCAAGTCCCAGCACCACCCTCCTCTACTGAACCACTGTCATTTGAGTGCAGAGCCGAGGGTCCAGGGCTGTGGGCTTTTTCCTTCCTGCTTGAGATTCCAGAAAGAAAAAAAAAAATAAAGAATGATTAGCCCACTTGGTCACCGAGCACTTCAGAGTTTCTGTTCAGGGGCTCCTGGGACAGTAGCCTGGGAATCAAGTCCTCCTGGGGCTGTGCCAAATATCTCTGCCGCCATCCTCATCTTACTGAAGTTGAAGGTGAGAGAGCTCAGGGTTTCCCCCGCTCCCACTCTGTGCCTACCTGACCCCAGCTCCAGCAGCTGATGGTGTTCCTGAGCAGATTAGAACAGGTGTGAGGGGTAGGGCAAAGCCTGAGCCCTGAGAGACAGCAAGGAGATGCAAGACCGGGACCTCACCTGGGGATTTTGTGGGGAAGACCAGCCCCGGGTGAGGGTGAAGGGACACATGTGGTTTTCTTACTGTGTGATGGTATTGTTACGCTCTTTTCCTGGAAGAACTGTATGAGCTATTCTTGGAAAGTTGCCTGCCTAGGGTTTGCCTGATTGTCAGTTTTGATGACCCACCGGCACATGGGGCAGCCAGGTAGCATTTCCTGAGGTCGGTAGGCTGCCACCTGCTCCTGCTGCAGGAGGAACTTGCTGTCAGCTCTCTGGCACAGCTGTGACAGGGAGAGGGTGAGGGGTTCAGTCCTTGCAGCTCTTGAGAATCTGAAGGTAGTGAGTGGTTCAGGCCCTGCTCCGTAGATCCATGGGCCCGCAGCCCTGTGGCCCCAGTTGAGCCTGGTCCTGCCTGCTTTTGCTGCTCTGCTGTAGGAGGCCTCTGACTCACACTCCCTCCTGCCTCCTCTCCCAGGAGCAGAATTAGCCACTGAATAATTCACGGTGTGGAACCCAGCCTGGCTCCATCCCCCGCCGCCTCCGCTCCCGAAGCCGGGGCTGTGGATGTGCACGGTGCCCCTGCCCTCTGAGCTGATGCTTCAGGCAACCGCTCAGCATCTCTGAGCTTTGTCACTTTCTTCTTGGGATGGGAACGGATGGTTTTGCAGGGTCACCTGTGGGGAGAAAGGCAGGAGCTCCCCCACTCTGGGTGGGTGGGTAATGGTTTCTCACAGGCTCCATCCCATCTTCCCTGGTGAGATATTGCTAACTCTGTGTGTGTGGTTGCATATACATGCATGTTGGGGTGGCTGTCCTGTCTTAGGGTGCCTTCTCAGCAATTCACCCTGCCCATACCTGAACTGTGTCCCTCTAGGGAAGAAAGCTGCTGCATCTCCCTCCCACCTGGGGATAGCAGGCTTGTCTTTTGCTCTCTTTTACACTCATGGCCCACTGTCTGGAGCCTGATGGAACCCACAATTAGACTCCCAGTCAAGCGTTGTGTGGAGCTGCCTGTTCTTGCCCCCTTTCACGCGGGGCTGTGCAGCTGTCTGTATTGGACACACTGAGGCTTAGCCTCAGTCAGAGAGCAGTGGGGGAGACTTTTACCCATACCTCCTGGAGCCCACAGCAGGGGTGGACTCAGATCCTGCTGCTACCTGGACTGATGAGAAACCAGTACAGAACCAGTATATGTATAAAAAAAACCAGCATAGAGCATCAACATGTCATTGCATCGTTTACCCAGGAGGTGGTGGGAGGTGCACATTGTAGTGTTAAAAGTGTGTGTCTCCAAGCATGATAGGGCCCCCTCTTAGGAGCCTGTAATGGTGCTGAGTGGAAGGACCACCCAGAGTCACTCACCTGGTGGAAGCTCCTGGCGGCTTCTTAATGGAAGGAGCTCTGCCAGTCTGGTCCGGTTCTATACTGGTTTCTTACCATGGAGTCCCCAGAGGCTGCTGGCTAGGCTCCTCCGGGGTTGGGCCATCTCTAGCATTCCTTAGCTCTCCCATTTCACTGGGGTACCTGTATTTTAGAAGCATCTGTGTGGGTAGGTGCATTCACCTTGTGGGGAGGAACTGAAGTCCTAGACAGAACAGGACCCAGAGGCTCTGGGACCTGACACAGCCCGCGCAGCCAGCTTGTCCTGACTGAAGTCTTGATTTTCATTTGGCCCTGTCCTGGCTGCCTGTGGATCCTAGCCTTGAGCATCAGGCCCCTCTCTTAGAGTAGAGTATTGACACCTTCTGAACTCATTCTGGTGGGGAGTAAATATCTGCTTACTTATCCTCTATCAGCCCTCATGATCCCGCTTCTATCCAATCCACGCTCTTCGCTTCCAGTCTCTCTGTGTCTGGTTCACTGTCTCTATCCGTTCAAGGCAGGCCCGGAGTCATTTGCAGATGGAGAGCTGTTATTGCTAATGATGGGGTCAAGAGCAGGGGCTGTGGGGCTTGGCAATCTGAGAAGGCTTCCTGGAGGAGATATTACCTAGCCTGTCATGGAGACTACCAGCCAAGACTTGAGACTCACCAGCTTTCTCTCCGACTCAACTGTGCACCAGCCCAGTCTTGGTATATAGGCACACTAGCCTTTTGGATAACGTGCCTGCTAGACTGTGGGACCATTTCCTATCAGTCCTGAGGCTCAGATGCCTGATAAGACTTATGGGAAACCAGACGTGGCGGTGCAAACCTGTCATCCCAGCTACTCTGGAGGCAAGTTCAAGGCCACCCAGGCCTGCAGAATGAGTTCAAAGCCAGCAATTTAGCAGATCCTATCTTTTAAAAGGGGGATGTGGGGTGGGGGTAGGGAATGCAGCTTAGCACTTGCCTAGCTCTGGGTTTGATCTGCAGCAACATCAATTAAAAGGGAAGAGGGGACCTAGGCAGTGTAGAAAGGGCTTGAGAAAGCACCCTAAATAATGGGAACAAAGTAGGCAAAAGCGTGAGGTGGAGAAGCCCAGGTGTATCAGCTCAGAGACCCTCGGTCTGCATGGCACAGGGGAACATGCTGCCTAGGAGGTACTGGGTGCCCTGTGTCACAGGCCACTATTTAGGTTGTAGTTGAATAGCCCTTGGGACCAGGGATCTGCTCCCAGAGCTTGCAGTTGGCTCATAAGAGCTGAGCCCCTCGTTGTACAAGGTCAGCGGCATTGCAGGCAGGTTGGCAGCCTGGCTGTGTCCTCTGGGCAGGGCTGGCTTCATTGTCATCCCCCTGACTACTCAGGAAATGAGCTCTGCCTGAAAAAGCGGCCTTATCGCCTGCTTCCAGCTTACACAGGCAGTGCACATCTGTGGGACACTCGGGGGGGGGGGGGGGGGGGGGCGGGGGGGAGGGAGGGGACCCGACCATGCAAAGATAAAGGAGCCACCCAGCTGGAGTCTGTCCATGCGCTTGCATTTTCTGGGATGACGCCACTTGAAACCAGAGTTGTATTGCATACTGCCATGTTTCTTTCATCTTTTCCTTCCTCCCCCACCTCCACCTCCCCCTCCACCCCGATGCTGGAGATCAAGCCCAGAGCCTCGTGCACACCCCAAGCTTTCTTGTTTTAAAAAAAGTTGTTTGCTTTGTTTTTGAACTGCATGTGTGTAGTGTGTGTGTGTGTGTGTGTGTGTGTGTGTGTGTGTGTGTGTGTAGTGTGGTGTGTGTATGATATGTAAGTGTACATGTTCAGTATGTGTGTACATTCCTGTCCTTGCGCCTTGTTTGAGGTAGGAGTCTCTTGTCGTTTGCCCATGCATGTGCCAGGCCAGCTGGCTGGCAAGCTTCTAGGGAGTCTCTGCCTCTGCCAGAGTTCAGCTTTATCTTGGTTCTGGATATCTGAACTATAGACACACCAGAAGAGGGCATCAGATGCCATTACATCTGGGAATCGAACTCAGGACCTCTGGAAGAGCAGTCAGTGCTCTTAACTGCTGAGCCATCTCTGCAGCCCTGGGTTCCTGAACTCAAGTTGTTATTCAGAAGGGTTGTACCCACTGAGCCATCTCATGTCAGGGCCTAAGGGCTGTCCTTGAACCCAGGATATTACAGATGAGCTCCTCTCCACTGCATCAGTACTCCATGATACTCGACCCTCTCTGGAGCCAAGTTGAGTCTTCTAGGGCACCCTCTGGGTGGAGCAGGGGTCCTGTAGATGGAATGCAGAGCTTCATGCATTCCAGGCAAGTGTTCTCCCAATGCAGCTACATCTCCAGCCTTTGTTTAGACTCTCAGTACTTCTGGGTGCTTCCCAGTGTCTCATAGTGCCGACCAGAGCTCTAAAGTTGCAAGTGAAAAAAGGCCCCATTCAGACCCCCTGTACATTACTACTGTGCTCTTCCCCCCACCCCCAAGACTAGAGCTGAGTGGGAGATGATGGTCTAAGGAACAGGGGCCGTGTATTAAGGGAGGCAGGCAAGTCCCTACCAGACCTGCTTGGCTGTGCATGCGTGTGCGTTGTGGCTAATTACTGAGTCCCAGGGGAGTATCTTGGACCAAGGAGTTACTTATGGCCAGGGATGGTGAGACTGTGACTCTGGACCATAGCATCCTCTCTATTTGGGGTGGGTGGCCAGGGCCACACTGCCTAGATCTGGAAAATGCTGTGTCATTTGATCGGGCCCTGTGTTCAGCTATGTCATGGCTGCTGCTATAGGAGCCTCTGACAGTACCACCATCAGCACCGAGACCATCTCTGGCCATGTAGTCTTGGTCCCTCCAGAAGTTCCAAGAAGAGTCTTTTTGGTTTTTAGAGACAGGGTTTCTCTGTGTGTCCCTGGCTGTCCTGGAACTCACTCTGTAGACCAGGCTGGCCTTGAACTCAGAAATCTGCCTGCCTCTGCCTCCCAAGTGCTGGGATTAAAGGCGTGCGTCACCACTACCTGGCCCAAGAAGAGTCTTTATGAAGGCCTCTAGCCAGGCAGTGGTGGCACATGCCTTTAATCCCAGATGCAGGTGGATCTCTGAGTTCAAGGCTAGCCTGGTCAAGTTCAGGATAGCCAGGGCTACACAGAGAAATCCTGTCTTGGAAGAAAAAATAAAGAAGGCTTCTGTTAGGGAGCTATAAGTGGTACGTGCCTATAATCCTAGCACTTGGGAGGCTGAGGCAGAAATATGAGTTTGAGGCCAGCATGGCTGCCTATCCTGTCTCAAAAACAAGCAAAGGGACCGGGACCGTTGAGATGGGTCAGTGGGTAAAGTGCTTAGTGCACAAGCCTGAAGACTTGAAGTCAGACCTCAGATCCCAGGTAAAAGGGAAGCAAAAGCCAGCCTCACAAGGTTGCCCTCAGACTTCCACAGTGTATAGTGGCATACATGGCTCCACACACATATAATGAATTTAAATATAGCGGTAAAATTAAAACAACAAATTGTGTTTTGTAGCTTGCTGACTTGATATCGAGTTTACCTAACCTGTAACAAAGTTCAGCCCCACATAAACCATGGTAGTGATGCACACCTGTAATCCCAGCATTTAGAGGTGGAGGCAGTGGATCGGAAAGTCAAGGCTACCCTCCCTTACCTAGGGAATTTAAGGCCAGCCTGGGCTATATGACTCTGTGTGCTGAGAAACACAAAAATCAAATCCAAAGGTTCCTCGGTAGAGGTTGGGGTCAGACTTCCCCAAGGCTGTTCTGAGCTTTCTCCAGGGATGCTGCTCCCTCTGGCTTCCCGCTAGGCTCAGCTGGCCAGGAGACCCTCCGGCAACCCTTTCCTTCCTGCACCCCTCTCCTGCCTCACCTGGTGTGGCACTACCTAGGGCCCATGATGGGTCATTTGGCCACTACCTGGAGTTCTTGGTGATCCTCTGGGGGAGCTGTGTACTCCATTGCCCTGACCGATAGGCGCCAACTGCCTTGCTCAAGTGGCTTATATTGTTCATTTCTAAGCTTTTTTCTAGGGGAGCCCCTTCCCCAAGTAGTCTTGGATTGGACATTTTGTCCTCTTGAGGCAGAGGCCCTTGGGATGGACACATGGACTGGGGCTCCTGGCCTCTGTCTGTGGGCTCAGCCTTGGAGCCACAATGGGTTCCCCTGCCTGCATACACCCTTCACCCAAGGCAGTTCTGGGAAAGCCTAAAAGAGGAACCTGGCTATAGAGCCAGGGCCTTGGGGTCGGGGAGATGGGAAGTACCTCACATGGTCACCAAGGGATTGAACATGTGACCAGGTAGGCCAGACCATACTGGACTTGAAGTCCCTTGTATAGTTCTGTCAAACTGGGTGCACATATCTATTAGCTGAAGTTCAAGGAGGGGCCTATCAGCGTATCTGACAGTGGGTGCTTCTACAGTGAGGCCAGAGGGACACTAGTGTATGACTGCATAGCTCTGAGTACCTCCACTTAAAGTCTCAGGGTGGGAGAACAGTGGTAGTAAGTTGGGCCCCGTTCCCCCCTTCCCCCGCTCCACATAGCAGCCATCATCTAACTTGTTCTCTCGTCCCTGCCACGAACTCACTGTCACGGAATTTGTGAAACCCAAGCCTGGCCCAATGGAAAATCTGTTTTTAATTTCTGGCCGGCATCACTGGTTCCTCGGCCCAGTGTGTTGGGGGTGGGAGGCCCATGGTCATACAGCCAGCTCAGCACCCTGGCAGCCCATCAGGGACAGTGGGTGGAGGACCCTGGATCCCCACTGTGGGGCTGTGTGAGAGTGGGCTTCCTGGCTAGCACTGGATATCTGAAGGCACAGATGGGTTGGCTCCACTTAGTAGTCTGGGGAACCCCCAAACCTCAGCCTCAGGGAGTCTGGTCTGTGGCTCATATATGCTGAGCCAGCTGTATGCATGCTCAGCTACTTGTATGTCCCTCGTGATCCCTGGGCATGGGCTCAGCCTGGTGGGCCCTCCCCTTTCTTCACTCTGGCCCAAGACGCATGTGGAGTCTTAGCCTGACCTAGCCGGCTTTCGGAATAATAGCCCCGCCCCCCATGCCACCTCATATTTTCTCTCTTTCCTTTGGCAGATATAGGGTTACTATTGGAAGCCTTTTGTACAAGGAAGAGGGTACCACTTCCCTGCCTTCTCTTATACCTCCTGTCCATGTCCCATCCTTGTGCCCTGGATCCCTTCCTGCTCCCTGGCCCCTTCCTGGGCTCTATATCACAGGGTCGTCTTTGAGCCCTGGATCTCCTAGGGTGCCAGCCAGGAGACCCCACAGTGGTAGTCTACATGACCCACTTCTTTTTTTTGTTTGTTTGTTTTTTTGTTTTTTTTCGAGACAAGGTTTCTCTGTATAGCCCTGGCTGTCCTGGACTCACTCTGTAGACCAGGCTGGCCTCGAACTCAGAAATCCGCCTGCCTCTGCCTCCCAAGTGCTGGGATTAAAGGCGTGCGCCACCATGCCCGGCATGACCCACTTCTTCTTCCTGTTTCCCATGGCTACTGAACTGTGATGTTGGGGTCTCTAGAGCTCTCTGGTGGCCCAGAAGGAATGCACTCTCAGCCTACATCCTTAGTCCATTCTCTGGTGATTTATCCCTACTCCAGGCAGACAGATGGGACTCTGGTGGCTCATTTCTATCCAGGAAGGCTGTGGCTTTATGCTCTTCTAGATGAGTGTCCAGTTCTTCCACACTGGTGGGTCCGGAGCCTCAACAGTGCTGCGCTGGTTAGTCTTATGTCAACTTGACACACAGACTAAAGGCATCTGAAAGGAGGAGACCCAAACTGAGGAAACACCTCCCTAAGCTTTGGCTGTAAGGTGTTTTCTTAGTTATTGATAGGGGAGAGCCCAGATCATTGTAGGCGGTTCCATCCCTAGGCTGCTGGTCCTGGGTTCTCTAGGAAAGCAGGCTGAGCAAGCCATGGAAAGCAAGCCAGTAAGCAGCACTCCTCCAAGGCCTCTGCATCAGCTCCTGCCCCGAGGTTCCAGCTCTGCTTGAGCTCCTGTCCTGACTTCCTCCAACCAAGGACTATGATCTGGAAATCTACGCTGAATAAACCCTTTCCTCCCCAACTTGCTTCTTAGTCATGGGCGTTTCATCACAGCGATAAAAGTCCTAACTTAAGACAGAACCCACCTGGAGGTTTGCTCTTGGCCTTTTACATGTATGAGAGGTACATATGTAACGTGGCTCATGGGTATTGCATCTGGGGGCAGGGGCTGAGAGAGTCACAGTAGGGGACTACTGGGAGCTGGGGACGGTGCTGTCCCTTGCCCACCTTTGCTGTCAGCCTGATTTCCTGCAACCCACACTGTGAGCAGTAGCCTAGGACAGGGATGAATGCCTGCTCCACCCGACTGAGCCTCTATCTAGATCGCTTTTACCACAGACGGAAAATTCCATGTGGTCAGAGCCTAGATGCTGAGTGGCATTTCCTATTATCATCCTCAATGGCCTGTGGGCAGTGGTGGCTGCTCTGTCATTGAATACATTGGCCTAGTGCCCCCATGGAAGCATGTCCTCTGGGATCTGGCCTCAGAGACCTGGGAAGAAAGTCACACTATCTCAGCCAGCTGTCCCACAGGGCCTTCAAGTGTCTATGCTGATATGCTATCCCTCAGTGTAAACAGGAGGGTGCCATCCCTTCCATCCCTGCGGCTCAGTTTCAACTGGCTGTCCCTGGCCATGGGGACTGACTGTGAGCTTTCATTATAGCTGGCCCCATCTGGAAGGAATAGATTGTGCCAGAAAGTTCCCCCAGCTTCTTGTGATTTGGGGGAGGAGGGTCTCAGTTTATTCCTGCTGTGGTTGAACATTCTCTGGGCACAGGTCCTGGGAAGATTGGAAGATACTCTCTCCAGGGCTTGCAGTACAGATGTTAGCAGTATCTGTCCCTGTGTGAGCCTGGCATCATGTTCTAGCATCCCATTGGTGATATGTAAGCTAAGCTGACCCCGAGACACAGTGGGTAGAAATGTGGTCAGAAGGAGTTTCTTAAAACAGGCCAGACCAGGATGGGGGAAGGGAGCAGGTGTGGACACTTGGCTGCCCTGAGAGTAAGATGTGGAGAATACCAGGCACCTGGCATGACTGCCACTACTTATAGTTCTTCACTAGCTTTGAGATTTTTGGGTGACACCCTTTCTTTGAGCCCCAGGGTGGCAGGTTTTTTTTGGAGGGGTGACCATAGGATTTCTTTCTTTCTTTTTGATTTTTCAGACAGGTTTTCTTTGTGTGATAGTCCTGATTGCCCTGGAATTCTCTGTAGAGGCTCCAACTCACAGAGATCCTCCTGCCTCTGCCTCCCAAGTGCTGGGATTAAAGGAGTGTGCCACCACTGCCCGGTACCATTGGGTTTCTTAAGGCTTTCTCTCTCTCTCTTAACTTTTTCCTTAGACAGGATCTCACTGTGTAGACCAGGCCTGCCTCAAACTCACAGAGATCTGCCCACCTCTGCCTCCCCAGTGCTGGGGCTAAAGGTGTGTACCACCACCCCGTAAGAGCATAGGAGCCCTGGGACTCACAAAGCCACACCTATTGATACTAGTATGTGTAAGTACAACTGTGAACAGATGTGTGAGCACAGGCTTGAGCATTTGAATGTAGACAAGAGTGTGTGCTTTCCTTGGCTATAAACCCCAGTGTATTCAGCTTCCCCACATCCCTCTGAAGACATGTATCTTTTTCTAGGGCTCCCCACAAAGGTAGACTCCAAAGCCTGCATTCCCATCAACATGTGTATTTTCCCAGCCCCACCCACCCACCCAGTGATGCTGATTCCATTTCAGACACTGACTCTTTCCCGTAGATTGGCTAACATTCCTGCCCATCTTTTCTATTTATGTGTGTACATGTGTGTATTTGTGTACCCACATACGTGCCATAGCATGCATGCGGAGGTCAGAGATCAACATGTAGGAGTTGGTTCTCTCCTTCCGCCATGTGGGTCCCGAGGATCAAACTCAGGTCTTCAGGCTTGGTCACAAGAGCCTGTGCCTGCTAAGCCACCTCACAGACTAGTGTGTTCCTCTATCCAGGGCCCCTCTCCTCCCCTTCTGTAAACTCAGTAGCACCTCCCTGCACAAAGGCTGTTGTCTGCTGGGTCCCTGCAAGTCCCTGTCGTCTTGTGGCATTTTGTGAGCCTCCCTCTGCAACACAGTAATTCCATTTGTAAACACAGGAGTCTCACCCCCACCCCCAGATCCTGTCATGGGACATACCTTACAAAACATGTTTTCTTTTCTAGCAAATGGGAGGATGTGGTCCAACCAAGGAACCACTGGGTGTACAGGCCTGCCCTGGCCGCAGAACTGAAGCCTGGTGCCTGCCATGTTTCTGAGATTCATCGCTAGCTCCCTCCCAGTGAGGAGGTGTACATTCTAGACATATGGGCCAAAATGGGGCTGGTTGACACCCAGGGAGAGAGTAGTAGTCAGTTGCTCTCACAGGTCTATACAGTCCTTTGCCTCTAAATGTATGAGGATAAGACCTACAGAGGGTTGGTACTTTTTGTCCATGTCTAAGGCATGAGCAGGTTAACAACAGATCCAGAGGGAATCTAGGGGATGGTGTAGTTCAAGCATGCTGGTGTAGCATTACTGATGGCTACAGTGCAGGATCTGGTACCCGGCCCTGTCTATGTGAAGTCCTTTTGACTGGTCCCTGGTCTACAGGTAGGTCCCGAATTCTGTCTCCATTGCCTGCTTCAAGCTGGCCTGCTCCTGTCCCCACCTGTCTGTGCACTCCTGGGTCAGCTCTCCTGTGCTTTAGAGAACTTTCTGATGTAAGCACTCAGGCTCACAGGATGGCTGTGGCATGCCCCCAACTGTACTGGTTCTCCTCTGTGCAAGGATGGTGGACCTTTATATTATATACTGCAAACGTAGCAAGATGTCTACCTTCAGTGCCTTGCAGCACCCAGACTGCTAGGTAGCTACAGGGTACAATGTAGAGGGACAAGGTGAAGCTGGTGGGGGATAGGCTGTGTGTGGCGTCCTGGTGCATGCAGCTCTGGCCTTTGCCTGAGGGTTTTTCTGCACTGGGCCACAAGCCCCTTAGCCTTCAGGGCAGCATCGTGGCTTTGGATCACAGAACCCTAGTTCTTGGCCCACATTAACTGAACGTGCAGGCAGCACCTTCATGTCCAGATGGAAAGTGTGGAGGCCTGTCTCCAGGTGTGGGAGCCAGCTGGCTTCTAGGAGGGCAGGGAACGGCATCCTTTTGCTGCCTGGCAACTGTCTCCTGGGAAATGGCCCATGGGTTACCAGGGCTGTTGATGGAACAGCCTGTGGTCCCCAGGGAGCTGGGCAGAGTTGTTCTGCCTCCATAGCTCCTCTGACTGGTCCCAAGGAGGGCACACTTGTCCAAGGGCCATCAGCAGTCCCTCTTTGACTGGGGAGGATGAGGAGAGATTGGGGTGGGTCCAGGAAGGCTCAGAGTCATAGAACCTGGGGACAGTCTGGGTAGGATCAGAAAAAGTAGCTGTCTAGCATCTCTCAACTGTTCCAGTTGCCATTTAATTAATGTTCAACACCACTCTGCTTCTGTATCCTGCATAGGAAGTGAGCTGAGAACACACTTCCGCTACTGAGAGAGCCTGTTTACTGGCCTGTCCTTCCTGTCTACTTCTCTAACTCTGTGTGTGTGTGTGTGTGTCTGTGTGTGTCTGTGTGTGTCTGTATGTCTGTGTATTTGCGTGTCCATGCGTGTGTGTGAAGGGGGAGAGCACATTTTGTGGTGCACATGTGGAGGTCAGTATACTTCCTGCATCAAGGGTGTGCTCTCCCTCTACCATGTGGATCCTGGGATTGAACTCAGGGTGTCTTGGTACCAGCACCTTTATCTTTTGAGCTATCTCAGATTATTTTGTTTGTTTTTAAAATAAGATTTATTTTTATTTTATATGCATGTGTCTTTGTACCACATGCATGCTTCATACCCCCAGAGGCCAGTAGAGGGCGTCTGATCTCCTTCTGATTGTTGTCTCAGTTGTTAGCTGCCATGTGGGTGCTGTATTGAACTCTTGTCCATTGGAAGAGTATCTAGTGCTCTTAACCACTGAGCCGTCTCTGTAGTCCTAGCTTTTTTTTTGTTTTTTGAAATAGAGTTCTGCACCATATTCTATAGCTCTGAACTTACTGTGCAGTTCAGACTGGACGCCAACTCACAGGAACTCTCCTGCTTCAGCCTCCCGAGTTCTGGGATTACAGCCATGTGCCACCTGACCCGACACATGGCTTCTGAGGTTTCTTTACTCGGGAGAGCGTGTGATCAGGCAGACTAAAAAATGCAGCGCCACTGGGAAGAAGGGCTGACGTGGGACTGTGACCCAGCCTCATATCCTCTAGCATGCTTCTATCTACTTGCCCGCTCTCAGGCGTTGCTGCTGCTGGGGGCCACCGCCCTGGCCTGCCTGGCCCTAGACCTCCTCTTCCTGCTCTTCTATTCCTTCTGGCTGTGCTGCCGGCGGAGGAAGACAGACGAGCACCTTGACGCAGACTGTTGCTGCACCGCCTGGTGCGTCATCATCGCCACACTTGTTTGCAGGTGAGCTGGAGAAGGCTTGACCAGGCCTGAGACTTGTTCCGGACGGAGGGGGCTGGAGGTGGGGTGGGGGTGTGATTAGGGAGATGAGAGGATTTGGGGGGTCTGGGTAGGGCCAGAAGATAGGTGAGACTCAGGGTTTGGAGGACAGGGTAGGGCCAGGAAATAAGCAGAGCCAATAAAACTGTAGGATGTGGGGTAGAGGAAAGGAGATTGGGGGCTGTCAGTACTAGACCTGGGCTGATGGAAAGGCACGGTTGCAAGCTCTGCATCCAATGGTTCTCCCTCCCCAGCGCGGGCATAGCAGTGGGATTCTACGGCAACGGGGAGACCAGCGATGGCGTTCATCGAGCCACCTACTCACTCCGCCATGCCAACCGCACAGTGGCAGGGGTCCAGGACCGCGTGAGTAGCTGGCTGGGGAGCATCCCGTGTGTTCTAGAACCTTCTGTGTTCATCTGGTAGTGCAGGTGACAGCTCCGCACCCGGCTCCAGCTTATATTGTTCCTCTCGAAGGTGTGGGACACAGCTGCTGCCCTGAACCGCACAGCAGAGCCCAACCTGCAGAGCCTGGAGAAGCAGCTGGCTGGGCGGCAGGAGCCACTGAGGGCTGTGCAGCGGCTGCAGACCCTCCTGGGGACACTGCTGGGCTACACGGCTGCCATCCCGTTTTGGAGGAACTCTGGAATATCGCTGGAGGTGCTAGCTGAACAGGTGGACCTCTATGACTGGTACAGGTGCGCCAAGCTTCTGTCCCACCTTCCCGCTAGGGTCCCCCCACCCGGGTAGAGCATTGTCCTCTTGGGATTGACTACTTTCTACCTAGTTGCCAATCATAGCAAGAATCCCCGTGGGAGGAGGTGCTATCTTCTTCAAGAACTGACATCTAGTCAGACTCTGTGGTATACAGCTGTAATCCAAACACTGGGGCAGCTGAGGCAAAGGGGTTGGGAGCACCAGGCCAGCCTGGGCTAGATAGCAAGACCCTACCAAGAAGACAACAAGTCCCAGGCTATTTACCCATAACCATGCCTGGCTTACGCCTGTGTGTGTCCACAGGTGGCTGGGGTACCTGGGTCTGCTGTTGCTTGATGTCATCATCTGCCTCCTGGTGCTGGTGGGCCTTATCCGAAGCTCCAAGGGTATCTTGGTTGGGTGAGTCAGAGGGGAAGGTGGGCTCCTGTGGGTCCGGGGATAGAGGGATAGGGTGATGGGATGAGGTAACATAGCCCTGCCTCCTCTCCGATGGTGAGACTCGGGAGGTTCTGGCCATGAGCATCTCCCTAAGAGCAGCCTGCCCCTCTCTGAAATGCCATACTGCTGTGACCAGTGTCATTAGAAGTGCACCTCCCTTAGAGTCTGCACAGGGGGTACTTAGAAGCCACCTGGCCAGGTCTCAAAATAGTGGAGGGGACACCAGGCATCCAGGCTGGGTTCCAGTCCAGCTCCGCTATTTACCATGTCAGCCACCTTGAGCGAGTGACCCACTGGCGCCAAACCCATCTCCTCTGAAAGAAGGATAACAGCTTACCCATGGGAAGGCTGCAAGGTGACTGTTGCACCTGAGCAGTCCCCTCCCAGTCACTGTATGGATCTGACACTGCTGAGCCCCGAGAACCCTCCAGCCCCTGCCAGTGGTACCTGCCTGCCTCCCTGGTCAGGGGTAGCAGAGGGTCAGGCTGATACCGCCGAGGCAGAAAGCAAACTCGGAGACAATGTGCCTTGCACCCACGGAGCTCCAGGAGAAGGGACAGAGGCCCACACGAGTAAAGGGTGCTTCGACACTAGGGAAGGAAGTCCGTGAGAGCGTGCGGGCCTGCAGTTGAGGGTGTGTAGAAGAGCAGAGAGACCCATGTGGCTGGAGCAGGCCTGAGAAAGGGAGGGAGGGAGGAGCCAGCCATGCAAAGGAAGGGCTTGCGGTGACCATGGTTTCTTACAAACAGGATGTACCTAGGGTGTCCCTGGGTCTTCTAGCCAAGCCCAGGCTGCTCACTTGTCTCCAGCTTTGGGTTGAGTTCCATCTCAGCCAGGAGGAGGAGCATTTGTCTAGGCCCTGGGCCTTGAGTAGCTCCGAGACCAGGCCATAGAAAGACTTACTGTCCTGCATGTATCAGACCCGCCCCCCCCCCCCC
>JADRCD010166905.1:17391-32430 GCA_019843815.1 Montemys delectorum
AGAAAGACTTACTGTCCTGCATGTATCAGACCCGCCCCCCCCCCCCCAGGCCTGGGCTCTGGGGGCCTGGCACTCTGTACTGCAGCTGTGTGTGTGGCATGTCCCCTATTCCCAGCCTGACAGGACTTCTTTGCCCCAAGGGTCTGCTTGCTGGGTGTCTTGGCCCTGGTCATCAGCTGGGGTGCGCTGGGCTTGGAGCTGGCCGTGTCTGTGGTGAGTGGCAGGTGGACCAGGGATTGTCTTCTGACGGGCTTTGGTGGGGAGGAGGAAGCTATACTCCCGTAAGCTCTCATCTCGCCCTGGGTCACACAAATCCATGTTTCCTACATTGCACTCTGTCCCCTGAACAAAAGTTGTGCCCTGGAGAGCGGAATTTCCCTGAGAACTCTGGGTGGGCCTGGCTTCCCTCTGAGGTCCAGCTTGGTCACTAGCCTTTTCTTGTCTTACCCACCTCAGGGCTCCAGTGACTTCTGTGTAGACCCTGACACCTTTGTGACCAAGATGGTGGAGGAGCACTCAGTACTGAGTGGGGGTGAGTCTGGGGGCTATGCGTGGGGCTAAAATGACCCAGGACAGACAGCAAGGTGGAAAAGGCCGAGGGACTCTTGCCCTCACAGGCCTTTGACCTCTGGGAGGCATGGCACAGGCCGGGAAGCCAGTGTCCCCGGCCACTTCCAAGTAGGCAACCAGGGGGATGACAGACTTGCTAAACAGCAGGCTGCATCTCTACTGGACGTCTGAGACAGAAGCCCCAGTTGGGTTTGTAAAGACCCTAACTGGGAACAGAGAGGGTGGGAAGCCGGAAGGCTGAGCCACAGTTGAGAGTGCAGGCCTTCTTGTAGTGGGGAAGAAAGGGATAGGCCCAAGACATGATGCAGTATCCTTGTAAAAGCATCCTGAGGTTGGGCACAGCACACGCCGGTATCCCAGGACTCAGGAGGCGATAGCAGTAGGATCTTGAGTTCCAGGCTCAACCTCAGTGACTGTCTCAAAAAACACGAAAGTATAAAATAAGCAAAAACTTCCCGAGGCTGCTGGCTGACATGAAAGGCGAAGGAAGGAAGGTCCCAGACAGTGGAGGCTTGAGCAGGTGGAAGTGGGCAGGGGCGCTCCCTCGAGGTGGGACCAACAGGACTTCTGACACCCTGACTGCAGGGAGAAAGTGAGGAGCCGTGGGCCCGGTCCTGCAGCCCCTGCATCCCTAGAAACCTAAGGGGATGCAGAACCCAAGGCTGAGTGTGGCACCCCATTCCACCCAGTGCTTCAGAGCAGGAAGACCCTGCCTTTCCAGTGTCCTGCATACTTCAGGGGCCCCGTTCCGAGGACAGGGTCTTGGCTCAGTGTCGTGCACATGCAAACACACTTGCCTGTGTGTGTGAATGCATGTACGTACAAGCCTGTGGGAGCACATGCGTGCAGACACGCACCATTCGCAAGCATTGGCACATGTAGACGCCCAGACACAAGCAGGCATGCTTGAGGACAGCGGGAATGCACGTAGGTGCACGCAGACACAGACAGGACCTGCGCTCAGCCCCCTCCCTCTCTTCACAGACATTTTGCAATACTACTTGGCTTGCTCGCCCCGTGCCACCAACCCCTTCCAGCAGGTGAGAGCCAGGCTGGTCCTACGTGTGGGGAGAGGCTGAACGAGCCATGGTCCCAGCCTCCAAGCCCAAATTTCTGAAGCTGCTAGCCCCTTAGACTCCATGCAAACCCAGCTTGGGGATGCTAATCCTGTTGCCCCATCCTTGGGATGACCTATGTGATGGGGGATCCTTGGGATGTCTTTCATTCTCTGGGGGTTCCCTCAGCAGCCCTGCAGGACAGCGGCTAGCTGACTGGAGAATGTGAGCAGGTATGGGAGGAGCCCCGGGGGATACCTGTAGAATGCCACCTGTTCAGGGGTTTCAGTGATGGCATTTGAAGAGTTTGGCAGTCCAAGCTATCCATATCCTGTACCCCCTGTTGTGCTAGTGGGGTAAGGGTGCCCTTGCATCCTGAATTTCCATTGAGAATGCTTTGTTCTGCTCTCTGAAGTGAGTGCAGGCATTTGTTACCATTTTAGGGGTATGTATCTTGTCCTCTGTGTGGGTACCTTCACGGAGAAGGGGTGTCCTGTAGCCTGAAGGGTGGAGTCAGGCATAACTGGCCCACTTGGGGCCTTGAGGGCTACCCATGTTGGGAGGGCTGGAGTATGAGGAGCAGCTGGCAGCCACTGGATTCCACACTTCTCTGTGGAGCAGAAGCTGTCGGGCAGCCACAAGGCTCTGGTGGAAATGCAAGATGTCGTTGCGGAGCTGTTGAGGAGCGTCCCCCGGGAGCACCCAGCCACTAAGGTGAGGGGGCTGTGGGCAAGGGTGGCCCTGACTGCTAGGAACCCGAAGGTCTTGCTTGTTCCCCTTCTTTTCACCCTCCCTCCTTTTCCCTGGACATTTTCCACAGATTTATAAAATATGTGAGAGGCTGGTGAGGTGGCTCAGAATGGAAGGGGTCTCTACCACCAAGCCTGACAGCCTGAGTTCAATCCCAGAGACCAACATAGTGGACAGAAAAAAAATGATTCCTACACATTGTCCTCTGACCTTCATGTGCTTACCGTGGCATGCTTATACACACACCATACACACACATACACCACATAAGACATAATTAAATGTTTTTGTTCTTTATACCAAAGTGTAATGCAATCTTGGCATAGTGACATGGCTGTAATCATAGGACTCAGGAGGCTGAGGCGAGATCTTGAATTCTAGGCTGACCTGGGCTACATGGCCAAACCCCATCTCAGAAAAACAAGGCCTAGCTGAGTATTGTGGCACACACCTGACTTGGTGAACACTAGGGAAGGATCTGGCCTTCCAGGTCAGTCTCAGCTGCATAGAGAGAGAGTCTAGCCTGGGCTCCAGTGAAACCCTATGTCTCACTAGCTTGGTGGTAAAGTGCTTGTCAGGCCCTGAATTCCATCCCAGCCCTGCAAAGAGAAAAGGTTTCCCTCAAAACGCTGTGAGGTTTTGAGTTGGGCCTTAGCCCACGGTTTGTGGACACAACTCAGTCCATCACACCAGGGCCTTTCTGTTTTCCTAGCACAAACTTCCAGATCCTAGGTGACCATTTAATAATGTTCTGCAGCCAGGTGAGGTGGCAAGTTCCTTCAGTGCCAGCACTCAAGAGGCTGGATCAGGTAGACCTTTGTGAGTCCGAGGATAACCAGGGCTACATAGTGAGACCCTATCTTTGGGGGAAAACAACAACCACAACAACAAAAACAGAAAGAAAAGACTTGCTATGCAGTAATCCTCCTGCCTGTGTTTCTGGAGTGCTGGGGTTGCAGGCTTGTCTACCACAACCAGCCTAAAATATGGCTTTTGTAAAATTTATTTTTTTTTTATTTTTATTTTATTTTATTTTTTTGGCTTTTTCAAAACAGGGTTTCTCTGTGTAGCCCTGGCTGTCCTGGAACTCACTCTGTAGACCAGGCTGGCCTCGAACTCAGAAATCCGCCTGCCTCTGCCTCCCAAGTGCTGGGATTAAAGGCATGTGCCACCACCGCCTGGCATAAAATTTATTTTTAATTTTATGTGCATGGATGTTTTGCCTGCATATGTGTGTGTGTGTGTGTGTGTGTGTGTGTGTGTGTGTGTGTGCGCGCTTGGTTCTTATACAGGCCAGAAGATATCAGACCCCCTAGAACTAGAGTCATAGAAAGTTATAAGTTACCGTTGTAGGTTCTGGAAATTCAGCCTGAGTCCTCTAGAAGGGCAGCTAATGCTCTTAATCATTGAGTCATTTCTTCTGCCTTCTAAAATAAGATGTTTAAGAGTAGAACAGCTCAGTCAGTGACACATAGTGAGGGAAATCTAGCCAGGTATGGTAGTACACACCTCTAACCCCAGCACTGAAGAGGCTGAGGCAGGAGTTTGAAACCACTTACAGTATAGCAAGACTCTTGATAAAATTAATTAAATCTGTCTTCTTAGCAGTGAGCACATTAGACAGGTATCTGTAGGTTTCCTGGTCACTCTGTTTCCAAGGCATGGAGCCCAGACTTGCCACTTCTGAAAACCCAAGTGGAGCCATACAAGGTTCAGGAGGCGGTTTCCTAGTTCTGAGATGGAAGGAGTGTGGGGGGAGGGGTGTCTCCTTGGGGTCCTCTCAGTCGTTATGCTAACGCCACGTGATGTGTGAACTCTCCACCCCAGGATCCCTTGCTCCGAGTCCAGGAGGTGCTAAATGGCACTGAAGTGAATCTCCAGCATCTCACCGCCCTGGTGGACTGCCGCAGCTTGCACCTGGTAAGGCCACTGGGCAGCTGGGGGCGGGGAGGAAGGGAGCCACCAGAAAGAGAGGGGTGGTCTTTGGGATGCTGGCCGGTCTCCTACCCTGCCTCATGTAAGCGACATCCATTATGGCCTAGCAAGTAGATCTCACTGCCTCTCCTCAATTCTTTCCCTTTCTCCGGTTTTGTGTCCCGTTCCTCCTGCTCAGGACTACGTGCAGGCACTGACAGGCTTCTGCTACGATGGTGTGGAGGGCCTCATCTACCTGGCCCTGTTTTCCTTTGTCACAGCCCTCATGTTCAGCTCCATCGTCTGCAGCATCCCACACACCTGGCAACAGAAGAGGTAAGGCTTTCACTGGGGTCCAGGATTTGGACCTTCTGCACGCTCTGGAGGTGAGAGGCGTGCACTTCCTCACCTCCGGATACTCTCCAGGCCTCTGAAGCTCATTTGGCGGCTGCCTGCTGTTAGGTGAGCCTGTGGTGATGGTATTAATGATGCAGATGTCCATCCATCACAGGCAAGGGTAGAGCCAGCCTCTCCTGCCCCCTTGTGTTAGCTCTATGCCCTACACCCTGAAGACTGCAGAAGAGCATGTCTCAGGGACAGATGTGCACAGCTGTGGGCGGCAAGGACTTGGCTTCAGCAGTAGGAAGTTCTGGTGGCCATATCCTGCTAGGGACCCAGATGGGGCCCCTGTGTCTTTATCTTTGAAGTCAGGAGTCCTCATGGCCCCCGCCTCATTTTCCTCTCAGTGTAGGACTAGGTTGAGGAGACATGGAGAATCAGGCTTCCTTCCTTGACACATCTCCCAGACCTTGCTCCTCCCTGCACTGGGGCCATGAGTGCTGTTTGTGGCCCTGCTCAGATGACAGGTATGTCACCTCAGGCTTGTCCCCTGTGCCTGTGCTGTTCTTCTGTGCCTTTCCCTTTGATGGTGATAGAATTAGTGATGGTGAGGAGGGTTGTGATGGCCAGATGTGGTGACACACAACTGTAATCCCAGCAGTCGGGAGGCAGAGGCAAGTGGGTCTTTGTGAGTTCAAGGCCAGCCTGGACTGCATAGAGAGTTAGTTCTAGGACAACCAGGACTATAAAGAAAGAATTTACCTCAAAACAAACTAACAGAAAAACAGCTGGGTGGTGGTGGCACATGCCTTTGTCCAGGATAGGTGGATCTCTGACTTCGAGGCCACCTTGGTCTGCAGGACAGCCAAAGAAACCCTGTTTCTAAACACCAACCAACCAAACAAACAAACAAACAAACAGAACCCAAACAGAAGGACAAAAACAGAGGGTGGTGATGGTGATGAGGAGGGGGATGGACAGTCTGTGGTGACAATTATAAGGATGATGTTTAAGGCAGGGCTGGGGATGAGCAGAAGTCGTGATGACAGCACCACTGTTGCTCATGAAATAAGGGTATTTATCAGGGCAGTAATGGCAGTAATGACTCCGATAAAGGCGGAGGGGACCTGCTTGTGATTGTAGTATGGCCATGCTAGCAGCGTTGATAACAGCCTGATGATGGTGGTGGGGAGGATGTTGAAGAAGGTGGTGGTCATAGCGACGACAGGGGTGTTGAGTAGTGATTCTGGTGGCGGTAATGGTTATGATGGAGATGCTGGGGGCCGTGGCGGGTGTCACAGTGATGGATAGTGAGGGTGGGGGTAGCTGTGACAATGATGGTCATGGTGATTCGGGGGACGGCGGAGGTGATGGTGGTGGTGATGGTACACGTCGGTGGTAATGATGCTGGGGATGGTGGGGGTTAGTGATTCTAGCAGTAGTGATGGTGGCAGTCGTGTGACAGTGGTGGGTGGTAGTGATGACGAAGAAGGCAGTGGTGGCGTGTATGGAGCCTGTAGAAGAGTGGCTGAGAGGCTGAGAATTCCATGTTTGTGTTCAGGTCCCGACTCTACCCTTGCTTACTGTGTGGCTGAACAAGCAACCTATAAGAGTTCACATGCTATGGAGCTGGAGTGGTGGCTCAGGGTGAAGAGTACACACTGCCTCTTGCAGAAGACCCATGTTTAGTTCCAAGCACCCATGCTGGCCAGCTAACAAGTGCTTGAACTCTGGCTCCAGGGGAGCCAGCGCCCTCTACTGGTCACCATGAGCACCTGCACCCATGTGCACAGACTCCCTCTCCACACAAGTACACAGAATTAAAAGTCAAAAGTTACTCTTCTTTTTAAAGGGCTACATATTGGGGACCAGGTGAGAGCTGTGTGAGGGTCCTGCCTGGGCTCAGTTGTGATCACACCAGCAGCTCGTCTGTCCCACCTCTGAGTGCTTCCCACCCAGTGGCCCAGCCTTTCATGCCATGTGGAACTGCAAAGCCCAGGGGTGATCCAGAACAACATAAGTCTGGCCCACAGGCACTAACAGCGAGTAGAGGGTGGAAAGCCAGAGGGGAGCAAAGCAGGTCACCTCAGGCTACCTAAGGTTGAGGACAAGCCTTGCAAAACCAAAAGAGAACATCCTAGCCCAAGCGAAGGTGCAGTGCTGGCTGCCATCTCAGAGGACAAAGATGACCAGCCCATAGCCCCGCCAGATGTCCATGCTCCAGACTAAGGACACTGAATCTGTGCTGCTGTCCCTCCCTGCAGAGGCCCAGATGAGGATGGGGAAGAGGAGACTGCCCCAGGGCCACGGCAGGCACATGACAGCCTTTACCGAGTACACATGCCCAGTTTGTACAGCTGCGGGAGCAGCTACGGCAGTGAAGCCAGCATCCCAGCCGCCGCCCACACTGTCAGCAATGCCCCCGTCACGGAGTACATGTGAGTTGTGGAGGTCGGGGACCTTGCACAGACTCGGCTGGGGAGCCTGCAAACTGTCAGGTTTAGGGGATAGGGAGACAGGTGTGGGGCCTGTATAGCTACATGGAGGTGCTGAGGGGTGCAGGGGGTGAGGGGCTTTCATCAAGGCTGGGCAGCCAGGGCTACAGGTGGACCCAGTCAAAAGCCATGGGGGGAGGGGCACATGGCCAGGTGGAGGGCGTGTTGTGTGCCTTTGTGGTAGGCTGGTAACCTGGTGGGAGGTAGGCTCTGACTGTGCCAGGGAGGCCGGCACACAGGGCTGTTCTGAGCTGGGCGCTGTACAGTTAGGCAGACCTGGCCAGGCATGGGACCTGTCTGGCTCGACGTTATCCACACCTGTGATCCTATCACTCGGTAGGTAGAGGCAGGAGGATCGGGAGATTAAGATCATCCTTGGCAACATAGCAAGCTCAAGACCAGCCTGGGCTACATGAGACCCTATCTAAACCAAACCAAACCAATAACAAATACCTCCAAACAACAACAGAAAGGATGGGCCCTTCCCTCCAGAGTAAGGGCCACGTGGCCCTGACTGTTCATGTGCTCTCTCTCCGCTTCCACTCAGGAGCCAGAATGCCAATTTCCAGAATCCCCGCTGTGAGAACACCCCCCTCATTGGGCGCGAGTCCCCACCGCCCTCAGTAAGTCTCAGGGCAGGAGGGTGGGTGGGGAGACTCTTGGGCTTGAGGGCTCTGCCTACCTGCCGCCACGGTACCCTGCTATGGCTCTCACAGGCTGCTTGGGCATTTGAGAAAGCTGTGGGCCTAAATAAATGGGGCTGGGTGGGTCTTGCCAGCTTTGCTAGTCTTGAGGAGCCTGGGGATCAGTGTGGACAGCCTCTGGGTCCTGCTACCCAGCAGGTCAGCCCCTGGTTCTTTCTGGAGATGAGCAGGCAGCCAGCAGGGCCCCAGCACTCTCTTCCCACCTTTCCCCTGGACTTCGCAATGCCTTGGCTTGACAGCCTCACCCTTAAAGCCAGCCTTGCCTCCGCCCTTCCTCCCTCCCACTTCCTTCTCCCTCCTCCGCCCTTCTCCTCTTCTTGTCCTCCTCTTCTTCCCTCCTTCTCTCACATTCTCCCTCCCTCCTCTTCATCCCTCCTCTTCCTCTCACTCTCTTCTCATGCTCCTCCTCCCTCTTCCTCTCACCCTCCTCCTCCTTTCTTTTCCCTCTCTCTCCTCCTCTCACCCTCTTCCTCTCTCTTCCTCTTCTCACCCTCCTTCTCCCTCTTCCTCTCACCCTCCTCCTCCTGTCTTCTCCCTCTCCCTCCTCCTCTCACCCTTCTTCCTGTCTCTGTTCTCCTTTGCCCTTTCCTTCCATTTTCTCCTCCCTCCTGCATTTTCTTCTCCCCCTCCTTCCTCCCTTCTTAACTTTTTCTCTGCCTTCCTTCCTTCCTTTCTCTCCCTAAACATCCACCCACGCCTCAGCCCAGGCCATTGTAGCCCAGGCCTGATGTCCTCTCCAAGCCCCCAGAGTGAGATGTAGACAGAAGGATCAGGGTGGATTTGGTGCCAAAGAGAAGGTGCGATTGGAAAGCTGGGCCCCTGGGGCTTCCCTGAGGGCTGGGCTGTGAGGACCGGGCCTAAGAGGCTAAAGGCCGCCTTACTTTAGGAACACCCGCCGTGTGTCAGTCACATCGCTCACTGTCCCCTAGCACAGGGCGGGGCTGGGATGCCCAGGACCTGGACCAGGGACTGTCAGGCCTCTGTGTCACATTCGACTGCCCTCACCCTTGGCCCTCTGGTCTCATGGTCCACTTGGGGCCGGCCCCGCCTGGCGTTGAGGACACCCCTCTCTCTCTCTCTTTCCTGCGTCCCTCCCACCCTGGGCCCTCCTAGCGCTACCTGGCTGCTCTGGACTCTGGCAGCCATGCAGGCTGGCAATTTAAACCCATGGACAGCGCCCGAACACTGTGGTAGCTGTACCGTCAGAGTGACAGGTACTGACCCGCCCAGCCCCCATCCCGCACGGCTGTCCGCCTGTATCTCCACGCCTTGCACCCTTTGCTCACCACCGTCCTCCACCCACTCTTTGGGGGTCTGGAGGCCTCCGAAGTGGTCCTGAGCCCACTGATGTCACAGGGTACCCCCATTCCAGGCCTGACTGTCGTCAGTTGCAGGTGGCCCAGCCCATCTTGTCACTTCCATCCAGGCCCCTGTGGGCATCTGACTTTGGATGCAGAGCTGGGTCCCTGAGTATGTGGTCCTGCATGTTGACCCATGCACAGGGTACACACAGGCGTGCTCATATGGGTGTGAACATCTGCCCCCTGTCCCCGTGCCTGCTTGGGTTCCTCCAGGCCTCTCTGGGCTACCACCTCCTGTCCCATCCCACCAGTTGTCCCATTCCAACACCCTATTCCTTGGTACCTCTGCATGTCTATGGAATGACATGGCTCTAGGCCCCTTGCTCCTCCCATCCCTGCACCATGGCCACCTCATAGGCTACTTGCAACCTTAACTAGAATGTTTCAGGAAAGCACTCAGGACCCCAGGAGCATTGTCTCTCTCATCTGGGAACTGTGGAGCCAGCCTCTGCTCCCTGGGGTGGGGTGGGTGGGGTCAACCTGGGGTCAACTTGCCTGGTCTTCTGAGTGCTGGTGACCTTTGTCCCTGCCACAGGCATGCAAACTCGTTGCACACTACCTGGCCTTTGCACATGCTTGGAGGCGTGTTCCTCTGTAGACAGACAGACACACACACACACACACACACACACACACTACCCAAACCTTCACACCTGTGGTATGGTTAAGGTGGCCAAGATGTATAGGTCATCTGCAGAATCAGGCAGTCACCTCTGTCCCGAGACACACATACATCTTTTAGTTAGTTTTCCCATCCAAGGGGTGAGGCAAAGTTACTCTAGCCTGAAGAGCCACCATCTCCTCGAGGTGATGGAGTTGAATGGCTGGGGAGGAAGCTTATGCCTCCTAACCCCGGTGGACTCAGCAGCTGTGGTCTGTGGCCTAGCTTCCTGGGGGCCTGCCCTGGGAGCCCTTGCCTTCACCCAGGGCACAGCTCTGAGGCAGAGATATAGAGGTGGGTTTTGTGTGGCCTTCCTGTTTTCCGCATGTGTGAGGCATTCAGAGCCTTTGAGCTGAATTACTGGAGGTGGCAAAGATCTGACTGGAACTCTGAAAGTGGCTTAGTGGCAGAAGGGGACTGGATGTCCTTCACTGGGAAGGGAGCTTGCCTCTATGGTCCAGCCTCGGCTACAGAGGCTGACCTTTGTCCTCTAGGTATTATCACTTCCCTAATTTGTGCTCTGTCCTTGGTCCAGCCCTGGGCCAGTGGCCTCTTACCTTAGGATTCTGCCAACCATGCTCTCCACTGCTGTCTCTGCCCCCCCGAAAGGGTCAGCTATGGCTCACCCTACCAAGGACCCCATCAAAGAGGCTGCTGGCTGCTCAGCCCTGCCTAGGAACCCACCTGACCCTGGTCCCTCCTTCCCTCTCTCCTCTAGTACACCTCCAGCATGAGAGCCAAATACCTCGCCACGAGCCAGCCTCGCCCTGACTCCAGCGGCAGCGGGCACTAGACCGCGCACCAGCCAGCCATCTGTCCCCACGTGCCAATGCCCCACCCTTCCTATGCCAGCACTGCTGCTTCTGCCCTGCCGGACCCTCCGCAAGCCACACCAGGCCAGCCCTAGGCACACACGAAGGCCCCCCGCTATACCCGCAGGAGGCATGGAAGTGCCCAGCATGAGCTCCAGGCCAGCTCGAGAAGTGAGGCTTCTGGGGCGCTCACCTGGACAGACGCTGCCACCAGCAACCCGACCCTGCCTGCCTCCGTCTCCCCTGCCCTTCTGTCCTCTTGGGCTCCCTGAGCCCTGCTCTGTGCCAGGTACTTCCACCTGCGTTCCTTCCACAGGTGACCCTTCATGCTGCCCCTTGCACTGTGGGCACCCCCCTCCCTCCAGCTGCACCAAGCCTTTCTTGGTACTGCCCTAGCCGCTGACACTCCTGAGGATCACTTCTCCGTTCACAGGCGGTGGACTCTGCCTGGTGCCCACCTGCTCGTCACTGAACGGCCCCTTCACACACTCTCGTCTTCGCAACATCCGGCGCCTGCCTTCCCTTATCCACCCGGCTTACTTGGCTCTTCCTGTCGGTTCTGAGCTGCCTCTAGGGTGGGGCTCTTCCTACACCTCCTCCCTCAGTGCCCAGCCAGCCCTCCCCAGACAGCAGGTGCCATGCAGAGCCCAGGTTGCTCCCTGGCCTCTCAGTGCTGGCCACCTTCTTGGTGCCAAACCCTCTTTCCCATTCATTCCTGAAGAGTGGCAGCTTCTTCGTCCCCTTTGTTTTTGCACTGACCACATTTGTCATCTCCAGGGCGGTCTGGGACATAGGCGACGCAGGACACTGCCCACTTTCCTCTCGGTTCCATTCTCACCCAGGACAAGCGGCAGTGCCCTCTGGAGCCCAACCTTGGGGGCTGGACCTGTGATGGCTGTGAATGTGCCCTCGGCCTCGGAAGGCCTCCCCTGGGACTAACCACTAACCTCACTCTCAGCTGCCATGGGCACTCCTGGCTGACCCTGAGCCAGCAAGCGCGACCCTAAGTCTAGCCTGGAGCCAGGGCTAGAGTGGTCATTTCTTTGTGGGGTGCTGCCAGGGAGGGGCCAGACCCACAGGCTACTCAAAGGGCCTAGAGACCCCTCCCCAGGCAGGTGCTGCCCCAGGAGGAGCATGTCCTGGGGACTGGGGACTGAAGTCTGCGGCCTCAGTCCCCCCCACCCAGAACACTGCTTGTCTAAGGTGCTTTTGGCTTTAGTGTGTGATGTTTGCCGTGCTTCTGGCTGAATTAGCTTCCAAATCAGGACATGGAGCCTCTACCCTGGCCCAGGCAGCCAGTGTGAGCTCTGGTCTGTGGGACAGGCAGCTAAGGACCAGTGGAGCAGCAGGTGGTGGGAGGGGCAAGGCTGGCACCCTGTGGGAGTTGGTTTACAGACCTGTGGCCCTCCTAGAGCAACCTGGCAGCTATGAATCCCCCACCCTGGGGTTCAGCTCCCCCCAGAGGGGAGAGGCTCTACATTACTTTCCTTCCCAAACAGCCCCTTTCTTTGTGCTGGTGTCTGGGACCAAAAGGAGTGGGCAGAGGACTCAGAGGGCCTAGGGGTCCCAGTCTGGGCATCTGTAGCTCCTGAGCATGACAGAACCTCAGGGCAGGGGATCCTGCCCTTGGCTCCAACTGGCCTGGTGCCAGGAACCTCCAGGGCCAGAGAAGCCCAGCTGCAGCCAGCTTGCCCGCTATGGGTATGTTCCTGGCCTAAGGTGTGGAAGGAGGTTTGGGGCACCCACGCCTGGGTGCCTGGGTATGCCCTGGGGCCTCTCAGAAGCACAAATGCTGCCCCCTGGCCATGAGCTGGCCACAAGGTGAATGTATATAGCATGAGAGGCGGGCACTGCCCGGACGTGGCTGTGAACTTGTGCTGTCTTGGGAGTCCTGACCATCGTGTGCGTGCGTGCCCCCATCTGTGACATTTCACTCACCGAGGCTGAAGAAAGGAAGCAAGGGGCAATGAAAAGGGGGTTCTCGCCCTGATCCCTGTGGAGGAGATGGCTCCTACCACTGTGGTTTGCTTCATTTTGTTTTCTGATTTCTAGGGTGCCACTTACCTACTCAATCCCAGTGGTACACACACACACACACACACACACACACACACACACACACACCCAGGGGGTGAGCAGTCCGACCCTACAGCTCTGGTGGGTAACAAGGAAGGCTGAGCCACCAAACCAGAGCCAGACCCCTAGCTGAGCCAGGAGCAGAGATCTGGCTGAGAAAACTGATAGGACTGGAGGCCCCCACCCCCAACAAACATACTCTGGTTTATGTAAGTAGCAAAAGATCCTGGCCTGGAGCATCCTTCAAGCCCCTCTCCCAGTTCCCACCCTCTATCACTATGCAATTCCTGACCAATTCCAGCCAGCCTGCCCTACCGGGTCCCAGCTCTGCCCGCCCAGAAGGTGGTTAGCTCCTGGGCCACAGGTGACCAGGGTCTCTTTGTTTTTAATCACAACGGTGGTGTGCCACGCCCTTCTTCCTCTATATGATTTTGTGAGATCTGCCTCCCAGTTCCTGTCCCTCTGCCTGCCTCTGCCCCCAGTGGATAACGTCATCTGGATGGAGCAGCCCCACGTCCCCCTCCAGCCTCCGTAGCGCCATGGCTGTGTGTTACTGTTGCTGTGCTTTCATTTTTTAAACTGGGTTTAGGGTTTGATTTTTGTTTCTTTGGGGAACTTTATTTTTCTTGGCAAATAACTAAAGTTCTTGTCCATGTAATTTCCGTGGTCTATTCAGCTTGGGTTTCATGTTTTAAAATAAACAATTTTAAAAAACAGCTCTAGCCCTCGCTCACGATCCCCCTCTCTCCCTCTCTCCCTCTCTCCCTCTCTCCTTTTCCCTCTCTCCCTCTCTCCTTCTCCCTCTCCCTCTCTCCCTCTCTTTCCCTCCCTCCCTCCCTCTCTCTTTCCCTCTCTCTCTGGCTGCAGACTCTAAAGGTAGAGACACAGGGGTGCTGAATGAGGTCTTTGGGAACAGCTGGCTGGGAAGAAGCCATAGAGAGTGACACTCGCTATCTAGTTTTCAAGGGAATTGCTCTGTCTGCTGAGTCAGGAAGGGATGGAGGCGTACAGAAGCTTGGAACCAATCAGAAAGCTCTGTACAAGAGCATGGCTCCACAGAGGGGCTGCACTAGAGCCCCTGCCTAGAATCCCCCGTGAGGGAGTGGGGGTGTGGCTCAGTGCTAGAGCCCCTGCCTAGAATCCCCCGGTGAGGGAGTGGGGGTGTGGCTCAGTGGTAGAGCCCCTGCCTAGAGTCCCCCGGTGAGGGAGTGGGGGTGTGGCTCAGTGGTAGAGCCCCTGCCTAGAATCCCCCGGTGAGGGGCTGGGGGTGTGGCTCAGTGGTAGAGCCCCTGCCTAGAATCCCCCAGTGAGGGGCTGGGGTGTGGCTCAGTGGTAGCCCCCCTGCCTAGAATCCCCCAGTGAGGGGCTGGGGGTGTGGCTCAGTGGTAGAGCCCCCCTGCCTAGAGATCCGAGTGAAGTTGTATGTGAAAGCTGGAACAAGGCTCATGGGAAGCAAAAGTTTAGTAGCAGGCATTGGTTCCCCTCAGGAGAGTACTTGCCAGTCTATATCCACAGTGCCCACAGTGTTCTGCTGAGAATGATTGTGCTGGCACCTGCTGCTTGAGCCACACTGATAGCCAGCCCGAGACAGCACACGAGCCTCCTACTCGACTCCCATACTGCATAAATCAGATATTAGAAGGCCAGGGATATACTCAGGACTTTGAGCATTCACCTAGCATATGTGAGACCCATGATTCAATTCTCAGCACTACCAAGGGAGAAACACCAAATAAATCGTGTAAGGGAATATATTTAGTATCACATGGAACTTAGGCCAAAGCAAAGCCTGCGGTTCTTTCTTCCTGATTGTAGCCCTAGGGGAGGGTGTCTGGAAAGCTGAGGCTCACACTGGGAGTCCCAGTGCAGGAAAACATCAACTGTGGCCGCCAGGTGGCACCCAAGGACCATAGTGGGTTGTGGTGGAGGTGGGTGCCTGGACCTACCTCTAAGTCCCCTAAATTCTGGTTCATCTGAGCAACTTCAGGGTCTAATATAGAGTGCCTCTGGTTCCCTTCTAGGGATTTACATATGTACTTTGACAGAAAGCAGGGCTGGTTAATTTTTATACATTTATTTTAATTTATTTAATTTATAATTTATTTTAATATTCTAATCTTTGCATCACATGTATGCAGTACTAGCAGAAGAGGGCATCAGGCCAGTTCTAAGCCACCATATGGACGGTGGGATTAGAACCCCAGGACCTCAGGCCAGTGCTTCCCCCCACCCCCTTTCTTTTATTTAATTAGGTATTTTCTTTTTCTTAGATATTTTCTTTTTCTTTTTTTTTTTTTTTTTT
>JADRCD010166908.1:0-14990 GCA_019843815.1 Montemys delectorum
AGTCCTCATGACCACACTGGGTGGTTCAATCTCAGCTGAATTCTGGGAAGTACAAGATACCCTTTGCTCTGATGCTCACTTAATTTTGTCTAAATAAGATGCAAGGTTTGCATGTGTTCATTCTGACATGGGTTGATGGGCAATGAGTTTTTCAGGATATTTTAGTAGAAGCTATGGTCAGTTGTCACTATGGAATAATGTAGGTAATTTATGAATTAATCACCTGTCTGTACAGACTGAAAATAAGCCAAAGAACTTCCTGACCTTGGAGCTTTGGTTTACAAAGAATTGCAAAAAAGAGTCGGTTGCAGTAAGTTCTTTTGCAGAACATAGTTCTCTTTGTATATATTTTTTTCTGGATTAATGTGGGGCTACACTTCTCACACAGCCCTGGCTTTAAAAGTTCTTGAATTCATTGTCCTGCACCAGGTACAAGTGTACAAAGTAGGAAAGGAAGGCTGTGCGGAAATAAGTCTGTTTTACAGCCCACACTCAAGCTTTTGCTTTGATTATTTACTAGATTGCTTGATGCTTTATATTCAATCAATACTTTGTTTTCTGGCTTTTCAGAAAACAGACATGTGTGTTCTAACTCTGGTAAGGCACAGTAAGGGTAGACGTGAGTTCTTTAATTTTCTGCTTCATAAAGTTACTTCCTTCCCAATGTGTGTCCTCAGAAGAAATGACAGCCTGTAGTGACACTCCGTCTCACCTTACGTATGGGCTCTTTTGGTCTCTGAGCATCCCTGTGTATTAGACATGGCATTTTAATGAGCCTGTGCCCATCCTTCACCTCTCAGACAGTTTAGATGCTCAGAGAGAAGACAGTATGGATGTTGTCAGGAGAAAGGGCTTTCCAGCTTATCACAAAGCATCCATTTCCTTTTTCCAGTGAGCTGACAGACTCTTGTCCCCATTGGTAAGACTGCTTATGTTAAAGTATGACAGTATCTCAGATATGGGTCAGGCTGAGAACAGAGCATCAGACAGCTCTGTCAGGCTCAGCAACATTTTATTATAATTTTCCATCTTTTGAAATCGTAATTATATCATTTCTCTCATTCCTTCTCTTCCCTCCAAGCCCTCCCATTTATCTCTCTCTGTTCTTCTGAAATTCTTGGCCTCTTTTTCACTATATGTGTATGTGAAATATACATACATATATATGTGTGCGTGTGAGTGTGTGTGTGTGTATTATGTATCTAAATATGTACTTCACACATTAATATATGTGTATATTCCAAGTTGCATAAATATAGTCTGTTTGGTGTCATCTGTATGTATTTCATCTTGGGATGACTACATGGCATTAGATAACAAATTGGGAGGAGGGGATTCTTCCCTAAGAAAGACTGTTTCTCCACTCTCAGCATGAGTGGAGCAACTACTAAAGGGAAGTAATGAATGCCTCAGAAAAATAACTAGAAGTGGGGATGTTTGTAAGGGAGTCATAAACCCATTTCAACCAGTTCTGGCTAAACCAGGAGTGGGAGTGAAACATCACATGGGAAGTTGTGGAGTTCCCAGCCAGTATTACACAGTACACAGTAGGCTGTGGGGTTTGTATAGAGACAGTAGCTTTAGCTGCTAGGTTTCTCTCAAGAGCAGAAGAGCGAACCTAGCCAAACATGAGGGGTTCAGAAAACAGGAGTATGGCTCAATGCAAAGCCTAGGGACCCAGTGTCACCATCAGACCTTGGCAGCTTCATCTGAGGCCTTGTCTTAGGAGTTTCCTCTAAATATACCTTGATACATAGAACCCTCAGGCCAAACAATTTCTTGTTTGATGTAACTTTCTGGTGAGGGAGTCAGGGAACCAAAGCCCACCCTTAATCACTCTGCAGTTTCCAAGGAAACTATCTTTAGTCACCAAAGTGGTGCCCACTATGTGGAACCCACCAAGTTCCAGGAATGCCAAGTTCCAGAAGGCATTTGTCAAAAGTAGTGTCAAAAATGAATGACTATACATACTACAGGCAGTGTATAAACTACCAAAAGCTGCTTTCTGCTGAGGCTTGCCATAGCTCGGTAGTAGAGAATTTGCCTAGCATGCACAGGTGTCCAATCTCCTGTACTATGGAGTGAGGAGTCCTGAGGACTCTCTACTTCCCAAGCTGACCTTGGGGCATGTCTCCTCCCGAACACTGAGGCAACTCATTTGAGGAATAGAATTTGGTGTGATTTGGAAGGAAGAGACAAAACCAGTAATTAAGAATCAAGCAACAAGGGGCTGATCAAAGCCTTTGGGGGCCACACTTCAAGAGTAGTGTTTATTTGCATCTTACATGAAAGAGCCCCACGTCAACCATCTTCCTTTTAAATCTAAATCCCTTGCCTTGTTTTCGTGCCTTTCTTGTTTCTTTTATAATCAGCTCAGTCCCCTGATTTGCATAGATGATTTGTCAATAATGTACTAAGGATGCTTTTGCTAAGCCACTAAGAAAAAAATCAAAATGCCCACTTCCTTTTTTTTAGTATGCATATATGTATCATTTCCTCAAAAGTGCTTTTGGTAAAGAACTCGGGACTCCAGACTCATGGATGTCTTGGTTGGTGTCTGACACATTTGACTACCCCTGTCAAGCATCTCCAGTGCCTTGACTTCACATCTCAGGACCCTCTTGGACTTACGATCTGGGTCTAAGAGAACACCCTTCTCAGGATTGTGAAACTCAAGGGAAGGTGTTCACGTACAAATGCGTGGGACTGCCTGCATCCCAACTAAGGACAAGCAGCACTTCTTTCACATTGCACCAGACAATGAAGGACAGGCGTCAGGACTTCCTCAGATCTGTCAGACAAGTACTCACTGACATTCCCAGCTGAAATTTGCCCCAGGCTCAAGACTGAACCGGTTTTCACAGGGGATCCCTTGGGCTTCGGTTTCCAGGCCAGTCCTACGTACCATCACAAACACAGACAATTCCGAACCCACTGCAGTAAGAGATGCCGTCTTTAGGGAGACAGTGGCTTCACCCTGCAGAGCTTGCGGCAGAAGCACGGGAAGGATGGGCAATGTGAAGACTTCATCCTCCAAAATTCTGGAAGAGAACAGAAGATGTATTTGATGGAACTAGTCTGGGACACATCTGCAAAGAGGGAAAGAGAACATCAAAGTGATGTCATGCGTCATAGTGAACAGAGGGAAGGCTTGAGCTAGGACATTATTACGCACACCACGCCAGAAGTCACAAAAGCATGTTGGAAAGAGACTGATAAACAACCAAATAGCTGAAGCGAGTTGAGAACAAGACGATGGGGCGTGATATGGAGTCCTTACACAGACTAAGGGGGCTGGTAGCCAAGAAACGATGTGCTGAGCTGACCTGATTTCTACCATGCTCCTCTAAGACTTCAAAACCAGTCTTGATATACCCACGTATGGTGGTACACACCTATAATACCACAATTGGGAGGCATAGAACTGCTATGAGTCTGAAAGCAGCCTGAACTATAGAGAGAGAGCTCCAGGCCAGCCAGGGGGTCATAGTGAGAATGTGTCTTGAGAAAACAGCAATGGTTCTAGGGAATTCTGAAAAAGTGCTTGCCTAGCATTCACAAGGGCCACACCTCAATCTCTAGTATCACACAAAATTATATACAGTAACAAGCACTTAGGAGGTAGAGGAAGGGTGATCTGAGGTTCAAGGTCATGTTAAAGTGTATAGGGAGTTGGGAGCCACTCTTGGATGCATGAGAGCCTGTCTCAGAAAAAAGTGTAATTGATTAATGTTAAGAAAATAAATCTAGATTCTGAGAAGAGTACATTTCTTCTACCAATCAGCTCTTGGCTGGGCCAGATTAGTTTCTGGAAATCACAATACTCTACAATATTCACATTTACATGTTGTATTTGTTGTATTATCCAATGACAACTTTGAGCACTAGATAACTTCTTTGAGATGTCGGTACCAGTAATACTCGAGTCTCCCCGATGTTCACTGTAAATTCTTTGATAAAGCTGCCGTCTTGCATTGACTTCCAGGAAGCAAGGAGTGAGATTCTAGTCTATCTCTCTCAAATTGAGTAAAGGGTCCAGATAACGGCCTTTACTTCATTGCATTATCCCTCTAAGTTGCCTCAAATTATTTTGGTGAACGAAGAATTATCATAAATCGATCTATCTCTTACTTCCCTGTTTTTACTCATGCATTTATGTGCTGACCGAGGCCTGCAGGCTACTCACATTAGGAATCTACTCCTAGAGCAGCATCAAGACTGGGAGATGCCAAAGGCAAAAGTTTTTTCCCAAGACCATGTGAAGAAAACTCAAGACCTGCTATCAATTATACCTCTACAAACATCTTTTATGTGTCTGAATATATACAATGAAATATGATCTTATATACCCTCATCACTACCCTACATCTCTTTCCATATCCCTCAATATATCACCCTCCTAACTTCATGGCTGTCTGTCTTTCTGTCTTCCTTCCTCCTTTCCATCCTTCCTTTTTTCCTCCCTCTGTTGTTTAGACTCCTTTGCTTACACCATCTTCCCATTTCAGTAATTGTCCATTCATTGTTTAGTTTTTCCTGCCCATTGAACACAGGGAAGGTCATTTGTTTTTGTTTCTTTATCTCTATTTCAGCAAATGACACTTAATAGTAGCTAAATAAGTGCTAGTTGAAAGATTGGATGAGTAAATGAATGTTCCATATCCTACAGAGAAGTCCTGTTTCTTGATTCTCACCACTCAGTTTCCTTGTCATAGAACTTTTGTAAGTTCTGAGGCATATACCTCTGCTTCACATTCCATATGTACTTTTTAAATTAGTGTGTGTGTGTGTGTGTGTGTGTGTGTGTGTGTGTGTGTGTGTGTCAGTCCTATACCCAGGACTATCAAGGTATAGATGGGGAGGTCATGGGACCATGGGACAAATTTTCAGTCCCCTCCTTCCACGTGTGGATGCTGGGGATTGAACTTGGGTCACCAGGCTCAACGGCGAGTACCTTTACTCACTGAGCCATCTCACTGGCCCAAAACTCCGTATCTTTTCAAGGCAAAGGCATTCCCAAGCCTTTATAAGGCATTCAAACTGCCATGAGCTCTTGAGCCAAACTTAGTTCTCAAGTACATTAAAACTATTGAGTATCAGCCGGGTGGTGGTGCCGCACGCCTTTAATCCCAGCACTTGGGAGGCAGAGGCAGGCTGACTTCTGATTTCAAGGCCAGCCTGGTCTACAGAGTGAGTTCCAGGACAGCCAGGGCTATACAGAGAAACCCTGCCTCAAAAACCAAAAAAATACTGGGTATCAGAACTTAATGTGCTTTATCAATGAATGACAAAGTGTTGAGCGCTTTTTTAAGGAAATGAATTACATATAGAACATCGGGTAGTTTTCAAGCTAAGAGGGCAACATCCACAAGTACCCAAATATGCATGAGTGTCCATGCTGAGGTCCTTGTCAGTGTTTTAAGGATAGAGTAGCTGAGCTTCCACAGCCTTCTGAGAGGAGTTTCAACATCTTGGCATGTACATTTTGGCTGTTCCTACTGATGATTGTCAAGGTAGAGCTTTGGAGTTAGCCTTGATAGACAGGTGACTCCTTCGGCAGAGACAATTCTAATCCTGTGGTGTTGGGTTGCTTCTCAGTGTTTGAACGGCTGAATCACTCCTGGAGTATATAGGAAGTCAGGTCAAAGCAGAGGTAACAATAAAGTGATCTTTCATTTACCTTTTAGGGGAACTAGCCAGTATTCTGAAAAAGTCATTGAAACTTCCCAAAGAGGTTCAACTCACCCCCAGGAAACAATTTAGGACTTTTCATGTCACTTTATTACCACATATGATCACAGAACTTTCCTAAGAACAAGAAAAGGCAAGCTGCTGTGATTTTTTATCTTGCAGAAAGGGAAATATATATAGGGGACACGAAGGGCATTTCCCAAAGCTTTGTAGTAGCCATAAGAATTAGATGGTCACATGTGTACACTTGTGTCACGAGACCTCTTCTTAGGCTCTTTGAAAAGCCTCCCTCCCCCAAAGTAAAACAAAACTCTGCTCATGGTTAAGTTGGCCTCAAGCTTTCTACCCCACGCTTAAAGAATTGCAAATAATGCTATTTCCAAAATTTTCTAAATGTAAAAAAAATTAAATATATCTGATATAGCCAATGGTGTATTTTTTCTAAATGTATGCATTGGGATATGAATGCTAGAGTAATTTGATCATAATATCCATTTTGAAATATAGGTTGAGCATGTAATTTAGCAGAACACTTGCTAAACGTACATGAAGCTCTGGATCCTGCCTTTGCAAACTTTTTAAAAATGTGTTTGCGTTTATGTGTGTATGTGTATATACGCACATACATACATGTAAATATATACATATATCTATATGAATTTAACTAGAGAAAAAACTTTTATTCGTTAAGATAAATTTTTATTTCCCATTCTTTCTCCTCATATTTCAATCTTAAAATCATTGTATTTCAGTTTTAGAAATGTTTTATTTCTCTGTGAAACTTTTTTATATAAATAAACACACTGGTAAAACTGCTTTTGCTAAGTAAGCCCTCTCACTGACCCCTATTTCTTCATTCTTGAAGAGAAAAAAAAAAAGGAAGTCTGGCCAAGTAAAATGACTTTCTTTTTAAATTCCTTGGAATCACAGGAAAATAACTGGATCATTAATAATGACTGCATCCAAACTCAGCATGTGGTTTCTTGTTTTCAGTCTGAATAGTTATGAATGGGATGTTTCATGAATGTGAGACCTCCACAGTTTCATAGTGAATTTGACACCTGTAGTCTGGACCAGAGGTCAAATTTCCCTTCAGGGATTAGCACAATGATTGTCAGGAAGGTTCCTTAGGTATTCAGAGGTCTTGGGGTGGCACTGCTCCTCCAGAGGGAAATCCCTGTGGTCAGATAAAGAGATTCCTCAGAAAAGAAACAAAGCTGTTTAATTACATTGGCACAAATGGAAACCGAAGAATCAAATGAAGAAAGTGTTTCTAAGAAGGGAATTTGCTTTGGTTTTTACGTCTGCCCCCTGTGGTTTCGCTTTTCATTTCTGTGGCATTTTATTGAGGTGATCGTGCCTGAATAGTTCCTGCTCATGGCCTTCTAACAAGAAACCCTGTAAACCACTGAGGACTGGAGGCTAAATGAGCCCAAAGGAAAAGGCCAGCTGCTGCCTGGCCTTCCAGCTGTACTGAGGTCTCCCTGATCCCTTCTCTGTGGCTGGCTAAACTCCCTTGCATTCTAAGCCTGGGATCCCCACTGGCTTGTAGAGGTCTTTGCTTAAAAGGTCCAGAGATGTTTCAAGCCTGTTCCCATTCTCTTCTCTTCTCATACTTTCATCCTCCATTTCTTCCTGCTAAGCAAATAGTCCCATCTTTTATCTAGGTATCCTGAAACTTTTATGTTTGACACCTGTATTGTCTTTTACCAGTTCAAATGCAGTGGCCACCGGGCCCTGCTGTTGCTTCTTCTAAATGAATCCCATACACTTCACCTAGACTGGCGGAGGACCAGTGCCTTCTGCACATTGTCTATTCTCACCAGGACTGCTATAAAGCCTTCCCAAAGTGCCACTCTCTATATGAGTCATCTCTTGTCCATCCTTGACACTGCCCTTCACGGCCTCTCAAAAACAAAAACACCAGTGGTGGCGGCACACACCTCTAATCCCAGCGCTCGGGAGGCAGAGGCAGGTGGATCTCTGAGCTCGTAGTCAGCCTGGTCTACAGAGTGAGTTCCAGGACAGCCAGGGCTACACAGAGAAACCCTGTCTCAAAAGTCAAAACAAACAAACAATAAATCCACAAAAACGTACTAACTCTTTTCTTCTGGTAGTGGCTCTGGCAACTAAGGCAGCTACAGAAAGGCGCGAGCCAGCAGAAGATGGTTAAATTTTCCCACGGAACTTGGCCTTCCAGCCTGCTACAGTTTTTGGAAGGTTGGATAGAAACCCGCATAAGCCTCCATTTCTTTTCAAAGAACACCCAAAAAAGGTGTGGACAGATCATTCTCAATTCTCAGACAGGTTAACTCTTCATAGCTGTATTGTATTCCATTGAGAGACAGTGGTTTATTTAACTCTTTACTTGTTAATGTCCATTTCTACAAATTTCCCAGAGGCAAAAAAAAAAAAAAAAAAAAAAAAAATTCCAGAACAGAGAATGCACATCAGTCATTTGATGGTATTGCTGAATTTTCTTCTCAGGGAACTTTATAAAATACAACCATACTAACCAACAATTGTTGGACTTAGAGTCAACCTCAGCTGGACCAGAGCTATATTATCCTGGACAGAATTCTTATCTGCTTTGGAAAGCCCTCACGTGCCCACGGGTGCCCCACCTAACTCCCTGAATCTCATTTGCAAGGCTCCTGCCTCTGTGAGCCAGGGAGATGTGGATGCCTGGAACCTTTCCTGACCTTCCTCTACATATGCTCAGATGGCTGCACACGTGGAGAGCTCTGTAAGCCCAATCATCTAGTTGCCACCCTCCGTGACTTTCTCCAACAAAGGTTCCTTAAGTTACGGAGGCTCTGGCCTTCTCTTTGCACCTGCCGTGGCTGTCTTCCTCTGCAATCTGGGAGGAAGTGGGTTCACCTTGAGAACAACTCAAATAATTTAGACTCTGACCCAACTACAGCACTCCCTCTCAGGCAAGGAACTGCTTTTCAATTTCTAGTCTGCTCTTACTCAACTTCCAGAACCCGGCCTTGAAACTCTTAGTGATAATACTGTCCCATTTTTTTTTTCATTGTGCTCTCGAGAGATGTCACTGTGCTCCAGCCCCGTGCATGTCTACAGTCCAGGTTTTGTGACAAGCAACCCTTCTTTGTTCAGCTTCCTGGTGTCCCGTCGACTTGGCTCCTTGATTCTCAGAATGCTCTCCTAAGATGCCTTAGCAGGGAGAGCCAGGGCTCAGTGCCGCTGCTGTGCCAGACCCGTGACTCAGATGTCTGGACCACCCTCAGCAGTCTAACGACTGGCAAGATGAGCTCAATGGGACAAAAGAAACAGAAGTGAAAATAATGTATGACATGAGAGGTGTATGGAGAGATGGCTTGTCAGGTAAGAGAGTAAATTGCTGTTGCCAAGAACCCTAGTTCAGTTCCCACACTGGGAAACCCAAAACCATGCGACTTCTGCTTCAGGAGGAGTCCAGTGCTTCTGGTCTTTGAGGATATTTCATTCGCATGTACGTACCCATAAACATCAACATAACTTTAAAATAACAAAAAATAAATAAATATATTTTGTATAATGTGCATGGCTTATTTGCAGGGTAGATAATAACCTCTTCTAGTAGACTAACAGATAAAACCTAAACCCTGTGCCATCCCAAAAGAATCTCCACATGAAGTCCTTCACAAAGGTCCACTGCATATGGAATTCGATACAATTAGAATCCTGAGACAGAGCTGAAGGCCAAAGGACTTTGCTGTTGGAGACTGCTGGTACAATGTACGTGAAGCAACACAACAAATTCAATGTCTCCCTTATACCTAGAGAGAAGGATGTTTTTTTATAAATCTACCAAAATGGCAGAACATAAGAACAAGCGTGTATTATCTTGGGGCCCAGGATCTGGAGCCAAACTCCTTCAGGTTGAATCCTTGCTTCCAAGCACACCCTTTCTCTGTGCTCCGGCGACTTTCCGAAGCTTCTTCTGCCCTCCCGCCACAGCTGTACAATGAGCATGAGGGTATGGTTGATGCAAGCTTGCCTTAGAGAGTTGGTTCATGTGGAAGTTCATGGGATCACACCTGACCCATAGTGAATGTTGTTTAATTCAATGTTACACCGGATTAATGTAAATTTGTAATTAATTAATGTAAATGTAAATACAATTTATAATCGTATTATGTATTATACATATAATTATATATTTTATCTAGTCTATAATTATATCATAATTAATATAAATTAATAAATGTGAATTAATGTTAAATAATTTAATGATGTTACTTTTTATTAATATAGTTCGGCATATACCTGGTAAGGAACCATCGGCACAAGAATCTTCTGCTCAGCCCTGGGAAAACAACAAGGAGACAGAAGCAGCAGACTGAGAACCGGCTGCTTCTTTCATACATAGACTGGTACCCACAAAGTTAGCGAGAATCTGTCCAGAGTGGTCCTTCTCAGTATAGTCCTCAGGTACAAGTTTGAAAGCATCTCAGAGCCATCACACCTCCTCCTCTATCCCTTCCCTGGCCATCTGCTTTTCTTGTTCCTGGACCTCAGCCTCCTCACCAGATAACCACTCTCTTCCAGCTGAGCACCCAAGAATCAAAGGTCTCTTGACTTGGGGGTGTTCAGCCCTCCTATGAGGTCTTGCAGCCAGGCCCCTGCCTGGACCAGCTCCATGGGTTAATTAGTTTGCCAAAGCTTAGACGACTCCCTGGTAGATGAGTACATATTTGAATTTTGGAAGCTGGATGATGACTGACGCTCCCTAAGGCAACACTTGGAAGCCCCATAATCTTGCCAGGATCACACAGTTATGCTTTCCTGATCAACTGAACTAACCAGCCGAAACTCAGCTAAGACCAAAAAGCCCATATATCCCCATACTTTTAGTATGGACAAAAATTATGATTACTCAGTATTTGGCTATAGTCCTTGCTTAGGGATATGAGTACTAGATATCATGGAATATTTTTTAATAACTTGATCTTTTAGAAATACAATCCCATTTGAGAGACTGAAACATACTCTTATCATGCTGGATCTCAAATTCATATGATAGTACATAAATGTAGGTCGACACCCTATATATTTAATCGGTAAGAACAAGGTTTAGATCTAGGACAATGGCTCAGGGAGAAGATTTTTTGTCTCTGCAAGCTTGTGGACCTGGGTTCTAATCCATAGAACCCATGTAAAAAGCCATGCGTGGTTGTACATCCATCCCTGTAACCTGCGCATTAAGAGGTAGAGACAAGAGTTTTCTGCCAGGCAGCAAAATAGCCAAAAATAGAGAACTTCCGCTTTTGTGACGGACTCTGTTTCAAGGCAATGAGGTGGAAAGTAATTAATAGAGGAAGGTCATGGAAGTACTACCCTGACCTCTGCATAGGCGCAAAGGCTACGTACACTCACCAGCATACTCTCATAACACACATACACACACACACACACACACACACACACACACACACACGCAGTAAGAAGGCGGTGTGTGAAGTATTCTATAGTGCGCCAATGAGCACAGACCACCTGAACTCATACATACTTATCTACCAGGCAACTCGTGAACTTCAGGAAGCCAATTAAACCACCAAGCCTACTCTTTTGCCTGGAAAATAGTGTCCATAATAATATCTGTGCCCTGGGGTTATTTTAGGAAACAAAATATTTACGCATGACATATTTAGAACATTGCTCCATATATTACTAGTGATTATAATCATTAGCTGTTAGTAGCAGCAGCAGCAGTAGTAACAGTAGTTAGGTCCACCATGTCTTACCTTGGTCTGAGAACTCAAAGTGGTCACAGAGGCTTAGAATGCTAAATGGCTTTAATCTTTAAGATACATATCTACATTACTTTTAATAAAGAAAGTAAAGTATAGGTAGTCGGTGTTTTCAGTACCACTCGTCCTTTCCATAGAAGACAAAAAGGAAAGACTTTCAGATATGTTGCTTCTCCCAGGTTTGGGAGAAGGCTCCGAGGATAAAGTGGATGCTGGAGTTCAGATTCCTACACCCACGCTGTTGAGGCGTGGCAGCCTGCAATCCCAGCATTCTCAGAGGCAAGCTGCCTAGCTGACTCTCAAGCTCTAGGTTCACAGAGTTACCTTGCCTAGTAAATAAAGTCCAGGGCAATTGAGAAAGGCGCCGAATATCAGTGCCCAGCTTCCACACACACACACACACACACACACACACACACACACACACACATGTTCATATGCTTATGTACACGTGTGCCAACACACATCCAAACTCACACACAGATACAGAAACAGAAGAAAAGACTGCACACTGTCCTTTCATCATTTTATCAGTCTGCGAAGAAGGATTTCCATAATTTATAACCAACACTAAGCCAGAATCCAGAGATACTAGCATAAGGAAGCACTTGACAAAGCCACCTATACTGTCTTATTCCAATACAGACTTGTGTGTGAGAGGTTACTTACCATCCCGGGACATATTTGGCATCAATCATATGATTAACATTAGAAGAACTAAGTTGTTAAAGAACATGAGATAAATATATTTGAAATATATTTAACAGATGTGTTATTTTTATGGTATCTTTTTGTTTTGTTTTTGTTTTACTTTGTTTTGTTACACGCACACACACACACACACACACACACACACACACAGCATTTCCTCTCTGCAGCCTTGGCTGCCTTGAAACTTGCTCTGTAGATCAGGCTGGCCTCAAACTCACAGAGATTCACCTACCTCTGCCTCCCAGTGGTGGGATTATAGGCGTGCACCACCACTGACCTGCTTTTGCAGTGTCTTAAAATATCACACTAGGAACTAGTAAACTAGACACATATTAACATGCTGGCAAACTGATTAGGAGGAGGAGGAGGAGGAGGAGGAGGACGAGGACGAGGAGGAGGACGACAAGGAGGAGGACGAGGAGGAGGACGAGGAGGAGGACGAGGAGGAGGACGAGGAGGAGGAGGACAAGGAGGAGGACGAGGAGGACAAGGAGGAGGACGAGGAGGAGGAGGAGGAATTGTTAGTTCCCAGGACATTTTGCTTCTTCTGCAAAAGATCACAATAAAAACTTTCATTTTAGCTTCTCATGGCCAGTACATACTCTCATGTTCAGATTACTAAAACCAAGTTCTTTTCAAATATGCAGAACAAAATTAAACAGATTTCTTATAATGAAATACCTAAAAAAAAAAAATCCCCCTTTAATTGAGCTTGAATGATGTTCAGATTTTAAAAAAACCTTCAACAAATTAAGATTAAGTACATGAACTGTTTTTTCTCCTAGCTGCCTAATATCTACCATTATGGTATATGATACATACACTTAACTTGTCCTCAGTCTCATGGAAAATATTTCTGTAAGTAAAACAGAGAAGATGGTATTTGTGGTTAGATAAAAATCATACAAACTTAATAAAGCTACTTATATTTAAATTCTTCATCTATAGCTAAACGCATTCTTCTACAAAGTTCTAGTCCAAAAAAAGTAGAGGAATAATGCTGGAGCAAGAAGAGCACAGAGATCAGAGAGTGTCGGGCCTCAGCCCCCTGGGTTGGGGACTGGTAGAAGTCTACTGCTGCTGTAGGCAGTATAGGAACCCCTCTGTATACATTCTATACTCCCTTAGAATACAGCTGAGGTCTTGAGACATCAGATGAATCCAAACTGTCCCTCAAGGCTACCGGACTGAGAGATAAACATTGCCAAAGACCAGCCTTGGCTTGGGGAGGAGGTCTGAGGAAAGGGGTGTCTGGGAGCGGTGGCGAAACAAATGACTCAAAGTCAAATCGTGGGTCCAACCTGGAGGCCTATGTTCTGCTGGAGACTGCTTTCCAGTCTGCTTTCTCTCTGTTCTGCTTCCTCTCTTTCAGATCTGCTTCCTCTGGAGATCTCCAGACAACTCTCTCTCTCCCTCCCCGCCTCTCTTGCTTGAAACACTTCCCTAAGCAGTTCTGTCTTGCTACTCTAAAAATTTCTCTGGATAGCTTATCTGCTGCAAATCATAAGCCCAGTCTTTTATTTTAAATATTAATCCAGTCATTTACTCCGATTAATCAAGCATCCTGTGACACCCCCCTCCAAACTCCTTAACTCTTAGAGACAGTAAGCACACATTTTCTTTTAGCATTGCAAAAGAATTCAGAGATCTGTCTGCCTCTGCTAAACACAGACAATAAGCCAGGAGGGTGGGACCCTGTCCTGAAATTACTGTTTCTACCACATGTGGACCTAAATTAGCTGTGTCCCAACCTGACCTTGAGCTTAGGAACCTGCCTGCATTTCTATCTGCCTGTTTTGTTCTTTCTGACAAATTGGCTCATAATGTAGCTACTGCTCTTCCTTTAGATTCATGATGACCTTTATATAATTCATATTGCATCTATATTTTTGCATGGTTGAGAAGTTTTATACTTTTGAACTCATGTTTTTAGAGTTCATTTCCACAGCCTTAAGGGCTGTCTTGAGGGGCCCAGCATTTACCATTTTGCTGAGACATTAGCCACAACTTCACCTCCTGGACTCATACTCTCTGATTATCATGAAGTCATTAATGTTAACAGGGAGGATATTCCTAGAAGAAGTAACGTAAAAATACATACATTATTATACAAACAAGCCCTGTGCCCACAACAACCACCCATGCTGGCAGAGACCCACATCTGCTGGCCCTGTCCCAGGGACAGGAACCATACCATTCTGTCCTCACCGAGGTCATTCCATACCTAATGGAAAACATTAGGGTTATCCATTGCTAGACAAACTTCACTGAACACAAAACATTGACTCATGTCAGAACCTTGAAGCAAGTACTCCTTAATGTCTTTTCTTTTAAATGACTGAAACTGACTGCCCCAAGCAGTAGGACTGTTTGATTGACAGATTCTAGACTTTCCTCACATCCCAACCTGTACTGACATAAAATCTGACTGTCCGGAAGCCCAGCAAGATCAAAATCCAGATAAGAGCTCAACTGCTGTCTCCAGGGCTCTGAGGATGGAAATATATTCAGGCTACTACTATTACTTCTGAAGTTTGGCCAGGCAGGGGCAACCAGAACTTCAACCCCAATGTTTGTGGGAACTGTGAGAGTTGTCAATCAAGCAACTGCTTCCCTCCTGTTTTTCAAACTCTTGATAAATCTCTCAGTTGGTCAGGGAAACTGATCCAGCTGCAGAGGTCTGAAGACTTCAGAGGAGCTCTGTGTAGCCTAAAGACACTTCTCTACAGTCCCAGAGCAGCTGACACTACCGGAGCTGCCTACAACTGCTTCAGTCCCCCATCGCAAACACACACACACACACACACACACACACACACACACACACACACA
>JADRCD010166910.1:0-12120 GCA_019843815.1 Montemys delectorum
GACATTGGCATCCTAACACTTCAAGTTCATATGCCATAATACAATGGAGGGATCCACTCACCAATGCCTGGCATGGACAAGACCCTGTCTTGATCTGGTGCAGAGGGTCCATGTGTATTTTTTCTCCGAAAGAGGATGGAGCACAGTGGCTCCCTGAAAGGTTAATACCCCAAGTGGACTCAAATCCACAGCCTTCTTAGCAAATGTGTTTAAACTCACTGCTAAAATCTTTTTTCTTTTTCTTTCATTTTCTTTTATTTTTAAGCTGACAGCCTTTTCTGCCAGCTTTAAATTTGCTTCTTCCCGTTTTGATCCGGAAAACTGCTTACTCCTGAAGCTAAACAAACAATTCAATACACAGGCTCACTCTCGAAGCAAAGAGGTTCTGGCTACCTCTGCAGTGTTAGCATTCCAAAGGCTAGGGTATCCTGAGGTTGCTGGCCTAACCTACTAAATTGCTTGTAAATTGAGACCTGTTCCCTAGGTAACCGTCTCCAGAGTCAAAGCTGGTAATTTGCAACTCAAACAGGGGCCTACACTCAGTCAGCTTCAGCACCAAGGCAAGCAACCTTGTGAAAACTTCAAAGAGGCATTCTTCAAAAAGACTGTGGAGACTCATGAACTTGGCAGACAAATAAAGGCATGACTTGGCATTAGGTGAACAGAAGAGGGGTGCATGTTGAAAAACTGTGGTCCATGATCTAGGGCTTTGGCAGATGTCCACCTAAGACAGAGGCATGTGCCGAGTGGCTGTGTTTTTGAGAAAACATGTAATAAGCCCAATTTGCAGTGTCAAACTAGAGGCATGTGACCTCAAAGATGGGTAAAAGATATCTTCTAGAGATATTATATTCCACAAGGTTCTATCCATCAAAGCACCATAAAAATTCCCGTGCAAAACTGTGCCATTTGATTATGCCTTAGTCCTGCTTTTTTTGTCTAATAGACAAGGAGGAGATGTTGGCTCCCTTCCCTTCTTCCCCCAAGCCTCAGCTCCGAGGCAGAGCTGACAGCCTGAGCCTGGAGGTGGCCACCTACTACAGCTAACCAATGACCCACTATACTGCAGTCTACCTTTGAAGAGGAGAGGCTGGAAGTTACACCTAGCTGCTGACACACCTACTTGCCTGAGGACTTACTGACTTGCGAACATACCTACCTGCTCAAGAACTTTGAGTTTCCAGAGTTTGGTGTCTCTTGTCTGCTGCCTTGTTTACGTTATGTTAATACTTTGTGCCTGGAGATTTTTGGTTTCAGTCCCTGCCTGCCTATAAATGTTCAAAATATCCCCAAGTAAAGAGATGCCTTGATAATCCTACTTGCCATCCGTGTCTCTTTGTTCTTGACCGTTTCATTTTCCAGGTCCGTATCTAACCTCTGACTGAAGTGAACACAGACCCAAGTGGAGCTGTGGGCTGGTTCTACTCACTTTATCACATTGAATCAATTAAATTCATTACATAAGTTCCAGAGGCATTGTGATATAACTCTCTTAAATATAAACTTTTAATAATATTTAGGTAAGACAGGATGTAAGTTCATATTATCATGCATCTACAAATATCATTATATCTCATACTTACATAGAAAAATTTCTCTTACTTTCAATAAAACTAGATATATAATAAGAATTATAAAAGGAGGAATGGCTATCCTAGGTTGGCTTGTAAGGGATTTCTTGCTTTGGTGAACTCAGGTGGGAAGACCCACCCTGTATGTGAATGGTGCCACTATTTACCTATGCTACAGAGTGAATGAAAGTGAGTTAGTTAGTACAACACAAGTATGTGATGTGATCAATTACTTCAAGTCCCTGCTACCTTGACTTCCTTTCAGTGATAGACCATAACCTGGAATTGTGACATAAGTAAACCTTTTCTCTCCAAAGTTGCTTTGGTTGGAATAGTTTATAATAGTTTATAATAAAGAATGAAACTAGAGACTCTTTAGGATTTATTGAACATATTTCAGGCATTGTGATGATTTCTTGTATATTTTTCCTTGATGTGACTTTTGTTCATCTGACTGTTTTCTAAGGACTTATTTATGTATGTGAGTACACTGTTGCTGTCTTCTGACTCATCAGAAGAGGGCACCAGATCCTATTATAGATATTTGTGAGCCATCATGTGGTTGCTGGGAATTGAACTCAAGACCTCTGGTAGAGCAGTCAGTGCTTTTATCCGCTGAGCCATCTCTAGCCTCTGTTTTCTAACTTCTATTTTTATTAATAAATACTGTTTATTCTCAAATAGCCAGTATTAGTTTTGGAATATTACATTATTCTTATGGACTTACTTCTCATTCATAAATATTAACCTAAAAATGTTTAACTTATATCTAACTTAATGATTATCCCTTCCCCTTGATCAGTAATATTTATGGAGTCTGTTTTAGAGTTCCAGTCCTTCATCACCTCATCTTCAACTCAATGCTCCATAATCTATTTTGTGCTCTCAATATCAGTTCCTGTTATTGTTCATATATTATTTCAATTTGTTTCATAATATATGTATAAAATCAGTGTTACTTAAGAATAAAAGCTGGGCATTGGTGGCACACGCCTTTAATCCCAGCACTTGGGAGGCAGAGGCAGGCGGATTTCTGAGTTTCAGGCCAGCCTGTTCTACAGAGGTAGTTCCAGGACAGCCAGGCCTATACAGAGAAACCCTGTCTCGAAAAAAAAAAAAAAAAGAAAGAAAAGAAAAGAAAAAAGAATACAAATAAGTTACACTGACAAATAGAAGTATAAATTAATATCTATAGATTTACAAAAGATAGTTACACTTTTAAAAAATATATTCTGGTTTTATATGCAAAATATTTACATTCATGCATATATTTCTCATAAGAACAATTCACTTCTTTAAAATTTTATTTTCTTTCTATTCACACGTGTATACTTTTAGAGCATAATATTTTTCTACTCGTTTTTTCACTTTCTGTTCTTAAGACATCTACTCTCATGTAAACATATTCCTAATTGTTTAAATATTTTAAAATTATCTCATCATCTTTATTGTTTTCTCTATCACTTAATATGTCTAGGAGGCTTTATTTAGGTAATTTATACTTGGGTTTATTAAAAATAAATTTTCCAGTCAATGATCAAGTAATAACTCTCACAATTCTTTTATTTTATTCTTCCCCAGTCACTCTATAACTTCTCCATGGACTTCTATTAGAATTGTACTTAATGCTTGCATGAATTATGAAAGTCTCTTTATTTCAATATTTATAAATTTTGCTTATTAAGTCAAGATTATTTTCTAATAAACTTGTATATGTTTCTAATTCTTATTTCAATAGCCCACATAATTTTTTAATCAATTGTCCTTTATGTTCCTTTTCATAGTTACAGAATTTTCTCATAATTTCCTTACTTCAAGAATACCAATTTCATAATCTCATATCTGTTACATAATCTCATACTTATGATAGTTAATCTTCCCTGTTAATATTTCTGTCTTAGTTAGGGTTTTATTGTTATGAACAGATACCATGACCAATGAAAGTCTTATAAAGGATAATATTTAAATGGGGCTGGGTTACAGGTTCAGAGGTTCAGTCCAGTATCATCATGGTGGGAACATGGAATCATCTAATAAAGTATGGCACAGGCAGAGCTGAGAGTTCTACATCTTGATCTGAAGACTGCTAAGAGTGTTTCACAGACAGCTAGGAGGAGGTCTCATTGTTTACTTCCACAATGACAACTTCCTCCCCCAAGATAGACCTATTCCAACAAGGTCACACCTTCTAATAGTGCTACTCCCTGGGCCAAGCATGTTCAAACAACCACGGTATTTCTCTGTTGGAAGTCTTCTAGGTGATATACCATTGGGTGTGTATGGGAGTTCAAGAAGGACCTTCTGAGGAGGAAAGACTCAGCCTGAATGTGAGTTCTCAAAGTATAGACTTAAATCCCAGATTGAATAATCAAGTCAAAAGGGAGGCAGCCTGTAAAGTGCCAGTGTTTGTGCCTCCCTCTTCCATAACTGTGGAGTATACGCTCATATTCCTCCCATTGTGACTTCTCTACTTTTGTTCTGTGAACCAAAGTAAGTTCTTTAAATAGAGTTATTTTTTCTCAGTTATTACATCATAGCAATTGGATAAGTAAATAATAGATATAGAGATTTTTTTTAATATCTTCTCAGAAGGAAAGTTTCTTCTCTTCCACACTGCAAGTGTCCATAGGGTTGTTACCTCATTTGCTATTTTAAATTATTCCTAGGATTATAAGTAGGATATTAAAAGTGTAAATAATGAAATTATTTACATGTTAAAAAATAATTTTTAGAGATGGTTTTTGTGGGAATCAATATCAGATTTTTAGATTAACATTCAAGATTACCGTACATTCTTTACTCATAAATTACTATACATCCATCATGCTGCTTTCATACATATGCTATACTTTCCCTCCCTACTGCTGTCCTCCATGTTTCCTCCAAATGATTAGCTCCATTTTTTTTACCAACAAGTCCTCAGTTCTATTTTTTATTTTTAAATTGAATTAGTATATATATTTTATACATAAATGAAAATTTTAAAACAGAAAAAGATATTTACCACTTCTACATCCATTTGAATATCTCGTTAATGAGACACTTATTTCATTACCCTGTACTTCATACCGTAATTTCAATTATCTTACTTTGAATATGAAAAATATATTAGATACAGATATTGAAAACAAGAAGGATATAACCACAGTCAACTAACACTACAATGATTATTAGATACTTTCTCTTGTCAATTTTTCCCATAATGCATCTACTTAACTATGGTTACAAGTTTATTAATCAAGTTTTAAAAATCAGTTTCTGTACAGAAACAGGGTTCCAGTTATTAATGAAGATGTGCAATGCATGTGGCAAGCTTAAAATTTAACGCATCCCAAATTGTAAACATGCTCAAGTTAAATTATTTGTGTAAAGAGGTTAACTATAAGATAATTAGTTCAAAAGGTTGTTTGTTTAACAAATTTATAATTTATATGCCATGAATCATATAATCCTTACATACATGCATACATAGCATGTTTTATATTTGAAATGATTATTTACTGCTCTCTTAGTCATTGCTTTATTTCTGTGCAGAGGAACTACTATAAGGAAACTTTTAAAAAAAATTTTAATGATTAGTTTATTTATATTTCAAATGTTATTCCCCTTCCCTGTTTCCCCTCTGCAAACCCTCTACCCCATCCCCTCTCCCTGCTTCTATGAGGGTACTCCCACCTACCCTCTCACTCCTCCCTCATTGCCCTAGCATTCCCCTATGCTGAGGCATCAAGCTTTCACAGGACTAAGGGCCTCCCTTCTCACTGATGCCAGATAAGGCCATTCTCTGCTACATATGCAGCTGGAGCCATGGGTCCAAACATGGGTGTTCTTCACTTGGTAGTTTAGTCCCTGGGAGCTCTGAGAGGGGGTCTGGTTGGTTGATATTTTTCTTCAGCTCCTCCAGTCCTTCTTCTAACTCCTCCATTGGTATGCCTGTGTTTTGTCCAATGGTTGACTGAAAATATCTGCATCTGTATCAGTAAGGTTCTGACAGAGCCTCTCATGAGAAAGCTATATAAGGGTCCTTTCAGTAAGCACTTCTTGGCATCAACAATAGGGAATGGGTTTGGTGTCTGCATATGGGATGAATCCCCAGGTGAGGCCTTTCCTTCAGACTGTTTTCCGCTCTTTGTCCCTGTCTTTCCTTTAGACAGGAGCAATTCTGGGTGAAAATTCTTCAGAAGAGTGGGTGGCCCCATGCCTCAACCAGGAGTCATGCTTTACCTCTTCATATAGTCTCTGCAGGTTCTCTCTCCAGTTTGTTGGGTATTTCAGCAAATGTCATCCCCTTTGAGTCCTGGCAGTCTCTTCCTTTCCTGGCATCTGGTACATTCTGTTGGCTATCCCTGTCCCCAGGCTCCACTATTACACAGTTTGGTTTAATTTCTTGACCCTCTGTACATCTCCCCATCTTCTCCAATAACTGAACCTGCCCCCCTTTTTTTCTTCTCATCCTTCTCTCTTCCTTCCAATTCCTTCCCACTCTCTACCCCCATGATTATTTTGTTTCCCTCTTCTAAGTAGGACTGAATCATCCACACTTTAGTCTTCCTCCTTCTTGAGCTTCATATGGTCTGTGGGTTGTATCATGGGTATTCCGAGCTTTTTTCTGTATCCACTTACCATTGAGTACATACCATGTGTGGTTTTTTGTGCCTGGGTTATCTCACTCAGGATGATATTTTCTAGTTCCATCCATTTGCCTAAGAATTTCATGAAGCCATTTTTAATAGCTAAGTAATACTCCATTGTGTAAATGCACCGCATTTTCTGTACCCATTCCTCTGTTGAGGGACATCTGTTTTTTTTTCCAGCTACTGGCTATTATAAATAAGGCTGCATAGTACAGCATGTGTCCTTGTTATAAGTTGGAGCATCTTTTGAGTTTATGACTAGGATAGAAGAAAATATTTGAGTGGAGCTGGTTTACAGTTCATATGTTTTGCCACAGGAAACATGGCAGCAGGACAGCAGAAAAGGTGCTGGAGAAGGATCTTAAAGTACCCCCTCCCCCGCAGTGACATACTTACTCAAACAAGAGCACATCTCCTAATCCCTCTCAAGTAGTACTATTCCCTAATGAGCAATCTTTCAAATATATGAGCCTATTGGGTTATTCCTATTCAAATCACCACAACAATACTCTTATTTCAGCAGTAATCATAAATCAGTTAAGTACTGATTTTGTTTTGTTTTGTTTTAGCCAAAGCACACAAGTGTCTTGCCATTTATTATTATTATAATTCAAATGATCAAATGCAGAGATCATGGCATCTCTATCATGAAAATATCTACTTTAAAAAAATAGCAATTTGAGTATTTCCAAAAAATAATTGTGATATTAATTTTAATGACATAAACAAATGACTACTGAGAATCATCTACATTATTGTGTGAGTCTAAATAAAATTAAGATTAATATCAGTCATGTATATAGCTTGGGTTGGGGCATGTGTCTTCATAACTTATACCCTTTTTAATGGGATTGATATAATTAAGCATCAGGGAAAGTGCTAGATACAAATGCTTCAAAATTTATATTTGATAAAGAAAACTGATGACAACTAAAACACAGTAGTGTATTATAGACTTATATAGATTCATATAAATCATTTCTGATATTTTAGTTTCTTTACAAATATGAATATGTAGGTATATTTGTGGTGATTTTTTCAATTGCAATGAAAACTAAGTTGACTTAAATTTTATTCATTATACATTCATTCTATTAATTGTTTTTGCTGATTTGTGAGAAGTATAACAATGCAAGCCAGGAATAATTTCAGATACTTCCCAATTACCAAAGGTTAATTAGAATTTTCAAGATAACAAATCCAACAAAATGTTCCTAGTGAAGAAGTTTAACTACATTTAGTCAGAAAACCAAAAAATGAGCCAATTCTATAAACTGGTTATTACTACATTAATAATTTCTCTGGATAGTCAAATTAAATAGTTATATCATTACAAAGTATTGAAGAGATACTTTTCTTTGTATTCCTAAACATGGATCATTTGTTTTCTATGTGTATGTTAATAATTAGTCTTTTAAAAGTACAAGATAGTCTAGTATTCAATAACAAAGTATTTTTGGAGATAGTCATATAAATAATAGTGATTTCTGAAGGAGTAGGTTGTTCATAGCAAAAAGCCAGCCAGTAATAGTAAGCTTCTTCCAGAGGAACAGCCTGGAGCCACAGTGCTGGTTGCTTCATCTACTCTACTGCCACAGACAGGGAGTTAATGTCTATGATTCCTGGTGTCTTCATTTTTTTTGTTTTGTTTTGTTTTGTTTTTCGAGATAGGGTTTCTTTGTGTAGCCCTGGCTGTCCTGGAACTCACTCTGTAGACCAGGCTGGCCTCAAATTCAGAAATCCGCCTGCCTCTCGGTGTCTTCATTTTTAAAGTAGGAAAATAATATTTTCTAACCATACTATGACAGCAAAGAGAAATAAAGCAGACACAAACTGCACTTAGAAATCAAACAGACCAAATTATAGTGACAGACATTAGATATAATAATAACTTTTAAAAACCTGGTTCAGAACAGTAAGGTTCTAAAAGTGACATGGTGTGTTATTTTATTTACAAAATATTATATGTTAATATTTTCACACAATAAGTAACATAAATGTATAACTCTTCTTATTCATTCTTTTTATTGTTTTGCTAGAACTTTACAAAGTACCACTTATTAGTTTAAACAATTGGAAGTTATACTCTTACATTTTAGGAAATGGGAAGTCCCAGCTTACCATGGTGTCATGGCTGCTTCCCTATAAATTCATGAAAAAAAAAAAAAAAAAAAAAAAAAGACTGTGCTCCAGGCTTCTCTCCCTGTCTAGCACACAGACACTGCTCTTACCACAATCCTCTTTCATGAATATCTGCTTTGAGTTTACTTTCCTTAAAGGACATGCATACATTCATACATCACATTCATACACATGAACAGAAAATAATAGTAAGTTAGTCTGAGACATTGCTGAGTGCTTTATGCACTTCCCATGCAGTAAAATGTAAGTGCTAGGTGGTCTTCAAGGCCTGCCTAAAATTCTAGAGTCAGAATGAGACACAAGGGTTCCCAAATTGAGATTAGTATGAGATTAGTCAAACTCCTAAATCCACGATTTGATTGACAGGTCTTGCTTGAGAAAATAAGGTAGTAGAATCATGAGAAAGATACCCAACATCAGCTTTCAAAATTTGATACATACACAACACATACACAGGTGGCCATGTGCAAACATCTTCACACACACATACATGCACACATGTCATACACACTCATATGTACATACATGCATACACAGATACACATACTTGTACCCAAACACACACATATGTAAGTATATATGCATACAAAATTGTAAGTATGCATAAATACAGACATATACATACCAACAGATATAAACATACACAAACATAAGCGAAACATATACATACACAGGTATGCACATGCACACATGTGTTGCTTAGTTTTATATGACATTTGCAGCAGCTAGAATCATTTAGGGAGGAAAACTCAGCTGAGAAAATGTACCCACTTAAGTGGCCTGTGAGCAAGCCAGGAAGCATGTTCCTCTATGGTCTATTTCAGTTCTGCTTCTTGGTTTGGGTCCTATTTGAGTTCTGCCATGGCAGTGGTAATGTAGGGAAAAGAAATCTCTCCTGTTTCCATTTTACCATGATGTTTTATCATAACAATAGAAATCTTAACTATTACACACTTAAAGAAAAGAAAAGAATACTAGTTGTTGTAGATTAACACCACTGGAAAGATCTCATTTAAATAGACTGGTCTTTAAAGGTCCATATTCAAATTCACTCACATTATATGCTACACTACTGAGTGATAAAATTTTGAGCAGACATATATTATAGACATGGTAATATTGGATATATGCAGAGTAACATTTTAGTATAATTGTGCATAATGCATTAAATAAGCATTGACAATATTGATAATAATAATAACTGCAAACTTTGAAACTCTTTGAACGTACTTTTTTTAAATCAAAAGTCTACACTGAGGAGGCTTGAAGAGTTAGTTAGCTGAGCAGTTAGAAAAATTTGTTTCTCTTGTAGTGGAATAAAGTTAAATTTCCAACACAGCCATGGTAGCACACAACTATGTGTAACAAAAATACCAAGAAATCAGATACATACTTCAGGCCTCTGTGGATAGCAGATATCAATGTATTGCACTTCATATATGCAGGCAAAACACTGATACAGGTAAACAAATGTTAAAAAATAAACTGATATACAGGTTACATTTTATGCACTCAGAAGTTTTTATTTATATATGTAGGAATTCACACACACACACACACACACACACACAGGTAAGAACAACAATGGAAGAAGAAGATACCATGGATTTGAATGAAAGCAAGGGGCATATGCAGGTGTGTTGTATAGAAGAGTTTACAGGGAAGAGAAGAAAGGGGAGAGTGATAATATTATAATGTAATAACAAAATTACAAATATTTAAAAATAAAGTCCACATTAAGCATGTGAAATCTTGCTTGTTTTAAATTAAAACTATAATTTAAACAAGAAATTCCAAATCAAGGGAAATACTGATTATTCCAAATTCATGGTATATTATAATTATTAGTATATTTATTATACATATTGCTTTCTAACAATAACTTATCCAGAATTTCACATTGTAATAAACCTGGATGGAATGAATATCTATTTTGTAAATTTTAATACAGATAATTTGTAAAAGCAAGTGAATAAGAATTCTAAATTCATTACTTTTATAAATTATGTAGCAATGGTGAGTCTGTTCAAATCTTCATGTACTAAAGAAACTTCTTTCAAGTATCAAAAGATTAAACTATATTCCCAAATTATATATTAAGGCCAAGTTTCAAGTCTAAGAGTAGTTAAACATAACAATATACCTGGTGATAGAATTATTCTTACAGAAAATTAACACTGAAAATAAAGATTTTCAAAATCTTTAAAACTACTTGTTTTATATACATATACATACAACATATCTACAGCATGAAACAATTCCTTGCAGGATGAAAATATATGACATCAGGCTGTTTCTAGCCACTTTGAATTTTTGGGGGGTTTTTGTTTTTTTGCAAAATATATCAATAACTTAATTCACAATTCCATATTTAGAAGAAAAAGACTCAGAGTAACCAACAACCAAATTTCAGTGTACAAAATCTTGATTACTGACATTCAAATATTCAAAAAATTGGCCTTGTATGCATGATCTCATTTCAAGTAATTAAAGTACATGTATCAGGAGTCTACACAATTATATCAATTATTGATATCATGCACATCTTACCTTCTATAATTACATACTATGAAATTGCACAATGACAAAATAACCTAGTGTCTCCATTCTTAGAATTTGTTTATTTATTAAGCAAAAATGTTCACAATTTTAAGACTTACTCTAAAAATTTAGCAATCAGAGCAGTGTGGTATTCATGAAAGAACACAAAAGATGACTAATACAACAGAATAAAAAGTTTAGAAAGACTCAAATAAACACAGGCTGTTTAGAAATAAATAAAGGTAATTCAATGGAGAAAAATTAGTATTTTTTAAAATCGTGTTAAAAAATTAGACATTCACAGCCAGGCAGTGGTGGTGTATGCCTTTAATCCCAGCACTTAGGAGGCAGAGGCAGGTGGATTTCTGAGTTCGAGGCCAGCCTGGTCTACAGAGTGAGTTCCAGGACAGCTAGGGCTACACAGAGAAACTCTTGTCTCAAAAAAAAAAAAAAAAAAAAAAAAAACTCAAAAAGAAAAAAAAAAATTAGACATTCACAAAAATCAACGCATCTTATAAATATCATCTTTTTAACAAAAAGTGATTTCATCATGGAATAAAGGTTAAAATACAAAAGTATAATATTCTATAACTCAGATCAAAACCTAAAATCTAAATGTCCTAAAGGACACTTTAGATGTAGTACTAAAATCATAAATGAAGGAAATATTCATAAGTCAGAGATCATTAAAAGATGTAATATTCTCCTTGTGAAAGATTATACAGAGCTAGTGTTATAGATCAATTGGTACTGTGATAGCCTAACATGCATGAACCCGAGCATTCAATCCCACTGCTGAATAAACTAGGCATGGTAGTCCACAAATATAATCCTAGTACCAGAAAGCTGGAGACAGGAACACAAGAATTTGAACAGAGGAAGAGCCAACCTAGATACATGAAATCCTATGAAAAGGAAGAAAAGAAGAAAGAAAGAAAGAAAGAAAGAAAGAAAGAAAGAAAGAAAGAAAGAAAGAAAGAAAGAAAGAAAGAAGGAAAGAAGGAAAGAAGCGAGGGAGGGAGAAAGGAAGGAACAAAGAAACAAAGGAAGGGAGAGGAGAAGGGAAGATGAGAGAATGGAAGGGAGGGCAGGGAAAGGAAAGGAAAGAAAGAAGGAAAGAAAGAAAGATAACAAGAGAGGAGATGAAATTTAAAAAGTATAGGCACCAGGAAGAGCTAAAAATATAAGCTCAACGTCTTACTATTCCCCATATGTAGAACACCTTTCTTCCA
>JADRCD010166916.1:0-22033 GCA_019843815.1 Montemys delectorum
CACAGGGTTACTTTACTGGAAAATAGTTAGGCACATACCTGTGGGAGAGTCCTAAGCATCTTCTGTAGGACCAACATCACTGTGAAGTTTCCATGCCATTTGAGTTATTGGTCCCCATCTCCAGGTGTAAACACTGTTTAGTGTATAGGAGCATTTCTGTGAACAGTGCTGGGTAGGAATAACATCCATAGGCTTACATTTCTAGTTTTCATATCTAAATAGTCTGAGCCAGGAGATGTAGAAGTATAAAAATCTGTCCAGGTTTTACAGCAAATTGGAGCCATAACCATGATTGAACCATATCTGGAACCCTCCCTACCCCTGTGAATGAATACTCTGCTTAGTACTAATTTGACATTTCATCCTTATAGGCAAAGAGCATGCTAACCAAGGCAGTGTATATCAGGATGCTGCGTGTAAATAGGATATTGCTCATTTTAGACAAAAGCAGATGGAATAGGGTAAATGCTATATAGATGGGCTAAAGCCACACATCAGAAACGTGTGCAAATTGATCATGAGCAACTGCTTTGCCAGAGCCCAGGTGTTAGGGAAAGTGGTTTCAGACACTATTCTAACAATGGTTACTCTTACAAATTAACATACAGCTTTGCATATGAGGGACAATCTTGGAGCTAGCATTGAAAGTCATATGACCCAAGAAAGCCCTCATCCGAAGCAAATGGAGGTTGCTCCCTCTAATAAAAGAGGAATGTTGTCCTAGAGGGACTAAAGGAACAGTGTCTGTTTTGATTTTGTCCCCTTCCTACCCTCCCTCGGAACACTTGGGGCAGCTCCATGCTGAGGGTGGACAGAACATTTTTGTGCCTGCTATATGGTGCTGCACCGAAACGTCACTGAATTCTTCTTGCTCCTAGAATTTGACCAAAAGGCTGTCCATACCCTTAGCAAGCAGTGGGTGTGCCTTACACCCTAGTCACAATCTTTGGATACCTAATATTGTGGATTTCTCACTATTAAGTCCTTACTATTGCCCAGAGAGTCCATGTCACCGCATCTACCAATGTGAATTGAACTCTACCATATTCAATGACAACATCGCTTATTAAATTCAGTGGCCACTATACTATTTAATTTAATTAATGTTTTTGTCCCTTACAACTTGGATTCTTGGTAATATTCATCATTAGTTTCAATTACCTTTTCTCAATTTTTTTCTTGGTCTACCCTTTCTACCTCAAAGGCTACTTCATCCAGGCTTGGTAGGTTCCAGCTCTTATCCATGTTAGCATCAGTGGTCCTCAAGAGCATCACCTTTCTCCTGTCTTAGTATTTATAGCTTCCACCAATGCCCCACCCCAGGGACTCAACTACTGTCTAGAGACTGACAATCCCCAAGGTTGTTCTCTTTGCAATGGTGATCTCACATCTGAGTTCCAAGCCTGTGTCTCTTTCAAATGTATGTTATACATCCAGCAAAAGAGTTTAAATACAACATAGTCCAAGTGAAGCCACTATCACCTACCCCTCACACCAAGCCATTAGCCTTCTTCCTCTGGCAACAGTATCAAACATATAAACCTCAGAGCCATCTCAAATGTCTTCCTTTCCATGTCTTTCCTTATATCTTTTCTCAATTTCCAACTTCTATATGGTCTAATTCAGGCTTGTATCACTTTCTAAAATGACTCATGAGCTCCAACACTCTATTTCATCAGTTGCAGCAGAAAACCCCAGGGTAAAAGGGGTCATCCAGAGATGCTGAGGCTACCTAGTATTGTCGATGGCACCATGAGGCAGAGTCAAAGTCCCTGAAGAGGCTAGAAGAGGGCACTGGCAAAGGTATATCATCAATTAAAAGGACAACCTCACCATTCAGGACAGTGGGATGACCACCAAAGTCTTCCATCTGGGTGGAGTAGACATGGACTACACTTTACATTAATGTTAACATGAGGTCCTGGGAACCAAGAAAGGAAAGGTGATGGCTTAAAGTGATGGATTTATGTGTCAAGTTGACAAGGAGTGGACAGAGTGTTCTGGTTAGTATTTGTGTTTGTTTGTTTGTTTGTTTACCTTTTTGTTTGTTCAATTTTTGGCTTTATTTTTTTGTTAGCTCTTAGGGAATTTCATACAATGTGTTTTGATTATATCTAACACACTCCCTCAACTTTTCCCAGAATTACTCTGTCTCCTAATCATCTAATTGTGTGTCCTTTTGGTAGAAAACCTATCAAGACCAATTTGAGATATCCAAATATTCTCAGATGTGTGGCCTTCCACTCTTGAGTTACCAAGAGCTCTACTCTTAGAGAAAACAGACTCTCCCACATGTTAAAAATTGGCAAAATTTCTACAACTAGGGGAGAGGCTTCATGTCCAGCTCCTATTTCTATGTCTCAGGCTTACATGGATCTTATGTATGCTGTTACAAGTACTGAAGGCTCATATGTCTTGATGTATCCCTAAAACACTGTTTTCTTGTAGTCATCTACCAGGTTGGGCTCTTATTTTATTTCTATCCCATCTTCTGATAGTATCTTTGATCCTTGGGAGGAGGGGTGTGGTGATGATGTTCCTTTATGACTAACATTCTGTAGTCTACTATTCCTTGCACCATGGCCAAGTGTGGGTCTCTGCACTAATCAGCATCTACTGTAAATAGAAGCTTGAGAGAATCATTTATATGTGGCTATAATGATAATTGACTAAAAGCCAGTTAAATATTATATCCATTTATCAAAATAATAGTAATATATTTTCACCTAGTGCCTATGACCTTGTGGGTATAGATTATTGGACCCATAATGGTACAAAATATGGATTTAGTCTTGTGGATCAGGATTTACATCTATTCAGAAAGAGGTTTACTCCTGTGATGCTTATGACACAGTTGCAGCAGTGGTCATGTTTTGTCAGGCTAAACATTATTATAGCATAAAAGTTTCATAACCAGATAAGACTGATAATACTTTTCTCCTCTGTTAGCATGCATAGCACTAAAAAAACAAAAAGTAATAGCAATGAAGACTCCAGACCAGTATTTCTCTATGTGCTGTGACTCAAGTATAAAGTATATTGTTTTTAGCAATAGGATCTTACATCAAGGGTAATCAGGATCATTGACAATGGGAATGGGGCATAAAAAAAGGAGGAAGGGAAAGAGAGTGGTTGCAGAAGTTCCACAGCACAGTGATCAAGGGGCCTCCTCTCAGGTACCCATAAATCTGAGTAGTGAGAAATGGAGTTCAGCCCAGAACTCATCACTGGTAGCACCTATAAGCCCTTTAAAATCATTGTTGCCCTGGCACCTTGCCTTCTGTCCTCTTGTGGCATAAAGTTCTACTTGGTCCACTAGGTCAATGAAATCTCTGCTTTAACATGAACCATCACCAGTAAATACACTCTCTAGACAGTAGATCATGAGCCTTTGTTAACTCATGCCATTTTAAATGTAAAAATACAGAACCAAACACTATTTGCATGCTAAAATATTTACACTGTACTTATGGTTTGTTTTATTTGTAGTATTCTGTAGACTTTCTAAAACAGATTTTCCTCTGGATATAACTGAGAGGATCAGTGAATAACTGAAAACGTAATTTTGACCAATTAACAAACTTATTCAAAATAAAATAATACTCTCATTTTGTGTTTCATTGGCATAAGCCTCATCAGAATTAAATCTGGTGAGAACTCAGTATTCACCCTCTAGAGTCTCTCTGGAAATTAATGGGAGTAGAAAGAATTCTGCCAGCTGGGCAGTGGTGGCACATGACTTTTATCCCAGCACTTGGGAGGCAGAGACAGGTGGATTCCTGAGTTCAAATGGTTAGTGCTTGTCCTCACATTCTTATCAGGTTGCCTAATTCCAAACAGCATTGTTGACAGGCAAAATGCTGCTTCTGAGAACACATATTTTGCTGACTGGGAGAGAGATTGTCTGCTAGATGGAGTCTTTACAAATCTATTTGAAAATGAAACTTCCTTTGTTTCATTTAACCCTTTGACAGAAAAAAACCACCCAATATGTTTCATTCACATCTCCCACAGTCCATAAGGCATTCTTTAAGAAAAATGTAGGATTTCTTTAGTGCTCTACCCCAGTACTGTAAACAAGTCAGAATTTGACCTCATTTACAAAGATTTTGCCTCCTCTTTCACTGAATCCAGGTGTCACCATTAGCTTAGAATCAAGATTATTAAAACATCAAAGTCTAATGCTTTATTAGATTATGGATTAAGATTACAACATAACATTCTATACAACAGAGAATTCTGAGAGCCTGCCAGTGGTCTGCCTGATTGACTGTGAGTGGCCACTCACCCCAGATACTTTGGTTTTATAAAAAAGAACTCCATGACTGGGAGTCACAAAAATATTGTATTGAAGCTAACTTTATTTTGTGAAGGTCCATGATTCACTGAAGAAAGACACCCCAGCCACAAATAGTATGTAAATACAAAGAGTGTTTTATTCTGCAGAAGTCCAGCATGTTGGGGTCTCCCCATTACCAAGACAGAGAGACAACCAAGTAAGCTTGCAGGCCTGATTTAAAGCATATTAGGGAATTCTGGGGTAGGTGACCTCTATGTTAATCTGTTGGGTCCATGTCTACAGGCATTCCATTAATGGGGTGTGGGGACTGGAAACTTGCTGGGGAGGTCTGGAAACTTTTGCTGAGGAAGTCTGGAGACTGCTGCTAACCCATTGTCCTTCCCTCAGGCTAGGTGGCAGGCCAGCTTCTAAGGCCTAGACTAGCCTGTAATTGCCTAGTTCTTGGAAACAGATTTAGAATTAGTCTCCTTAACTGCCAATTGGAAGCCTGTCATAGAATCAGCCCAGCCTTCTCAATTTCAATGTCCAGTGTACAACAAGTTTTCTGTGGCAAGGATGCCCTCAAGTCCAGGGCATATAGCTGGCTTGATAACCAGATAAAATGTTAGAAGATTAAGAAATTTCCAAGGGAAGTCAGGCATACAAAGGCCTTAGCAGCCTTGGCGTCTTATTAACTCTACAAATTGTGAACCCAAAGTTGCTTCCACTGGTCACAATTGTTCTTCCTGCTGGCTGGTGATGTTCCTTGGTCCATTACAAATGGAAAAGATTTGATTCAAGAGCCTTTTGAAAATTGATCCTTAAAGACATCATGCTAGGATTCAATCTTTGATGAAGTCTCTCCAGATCCCCATTCCACAATCCTTTCTTCGTAACAAAAAACATACTTTTGTAGTTGTTTTCTTCATCAAGAAGAAACTGGCCCATTAATCCCAGAGAGTAATTGAAATTGCAAAGCTCAGAATCTCTTGAAATTTCCAAGATACGCAGGCGCCTTCCCAAGTTACATAAAACTGTAAAAGTTGTTGTAGGAGGAGATTGCTCTGCTGTCTCAGCTGAGCTCCATGGATTCAGTTTTATAACTCATGCTTGGATGAGTCCGTTGGTGATGTCGCTGCCTTTGAGGCATCCAGATTTCACCTCAGCATTCACCTCTGCCTGGATAAGGAGCATCAATCATTGCACTGCCTCACCAAGATAGATCTGGATGAAACTGCTTCTTTGGTCTGCCATCAGTAACGTATCTGGAGTATCTATTGTAAGTAGCATCTTTTCACATTTCCCTGTAAACGTTATACAATACACATACATATACATGAACATAATACAGTACACACACACACACACACACACACACACACATGAATGTAAGCATGCACATACACAGCTTTATCATAGCCCTGGCAAATTTCACCCAGTAATTTGTTTCTCCCACTAAGTTCCCTCAGAGCTCTGTTTCTGTAGTTTTGCAACCCTGTCTCACCAGAAATGTAGATTGACAGGTGACAAACCCTCAGAAAATGGTAATGAAAGACTTAATAACTTGTACATTTTCATTTAATATTATTTTTAAAATATATTCATATATGTGCATGTATGTATATATATATATATGCTGTCAGAAATGACACATTTGGCTCCTTTTTCTTCAGCTTTAATATGCATGTTACTTGTGTTAAAGAGGGGTTGCTCTGCAATTTTATAGGTCTTTACAATGAATTTTCAACACCTTCCAGGCCGTAATGATGCGATTGGTAATGGGCTACACTTGGTATAGCATGAATTGAGGAACTGGAACTGGGACTGGAGTGGATCCTAGTCCTAACCTAAACTGCGTCATGGCATTTTAAGAAAGACAGCCTTGTAACTTTTGCCAGACTGCGCACTGACACTTAGTGAGACACTAGGCATCATATTAATGTATTTGTACTTTAATTGTATCTGTGAAAAGATGATGGGGCTGTGTGAAATGTACATATCTCACTGTCGGGCACTGCCACCAGGCAGCAGGGAAATAAAGGGAAAGGGAAGGTAACCCACGTCTTGCTAGAGCGCAGGAGACTGTTGCAAAACTCTAGGGAACCACCTCAGGATGGGCGTTGGCTGCCCCAGGGGTATGGAATTCACAGTCTCCTCTCTGGCCCTTGTGTAACACAGACTGCTGGGTACCCACACACACACTGGCCTGGCAGATGTGGGAGGCTGCCTGTGCTCTCCATACCTCCCAGGTGGGCATCTGGCTATTGTGAGCCACTATCCCATCCCACAGGGTGTGGAAAGGGGGACAAGGAAGACAGGTTCTAGCTCCTGGGCGTTGCATAGGCTGTTGGACACCATGGAAGAGCTGAGAACAAGGCAGGGCCTCTGAGGTGGCAGTAGCCCTGGGAGAAATGGAGAAAAGGGGCAGGTAGGGGAAGTGGCTGCAGGTGGTTCAGGTACGAGCATGAGGCGTGAGTCTTTGGCCCAGGAGGCTGGATCTGGAATCCATTGCCCCAGCACTGAGAGTCTAGATGAAAGGAGGCAATCTATGGTCTTAAGGCATTTATTTTAGAAAGGAGAGAGAGGATAGAAAAGTAGAAGCCAGCCATGGCCACATGCAGATAGGAGGGAGGGGAGAGAGGGAACAAGAGGTGAGCGTAAAGACAAGAAGCTAAGAGGTTGAGAGAGAGAGAGAGGAGGCATCAAGCAGTTCCTTTTATACTGGGCCGTGCTACCTTTCTGTTCCCAAGTAACTATGTGGCAGGGAATACCTGGCTGTGTTCAGGTGACTGTGGGGTTAGAATTCAGCCAGAAAACTGGGAGCTTGGGGCATTGTCTAGCCACAGGATGATGGAGTAAGGGCCTTATGCCTGGGGGCATAGCTTGCTATTCTATCCCTTATTCTCCACTTGGTCTCCAGAGTAAGCCTTGCTCAACCAAGAACACAGATTATCTGTCACTGTCCAACATCTCATGGTATAGCAGATACTGTAAGCACTATATATATATATATATATATATATATATATATGCATATGTATATGTATACATATATATGTGTGTGTATATATTTCTGTCTATGTGTTTGATTCATGATCTCTCATTTTAAAAAAACCTATAGCAGGAAATATTAAAAAAAAAAAAAAAACACCAGCAGGTTTTCCCGACCCCTCCAACACCACCCCCCCAGCTACCACCTGCCACTCTCTGCCCTGGCACTGTCCTGCCAGGCTACTGTCTGCCCACCAATTCTCTGGTGGGGCTAGAGCTCCTGAGTTTCCTTCACTGCCACCCCAGCCTCACACAACAACCACCCATACCTCGGTCAGTGCCAGAAATCTCTGCCCCTGCATGGTTCCACTGGCTGTCTCTAGCTAGCCCCTGCAGTGACCAATCGCTGTGTTCCCAGCTCTGGTTCACTTGTCTTTGGAGCCACTAGTTCTCTCTCTGTCATAAACTCCTAGTAGGTGGTCCTGCATATCAGTATACCAGTAACTAAAACTCTTGAAGCTCATAATTAACCAATCAAATTTTTGTATCAGTAAATTCTCAATTCTCAAATTGCCAATACAATAATTTCAGAACCAACTGATAACGATAAAAGCTGCCCACCTATATTAGACAAATTATCCCAGTTATTCTACCCTCTATGATATCATAATTACCTGTGGCTATTTAAGGTCAACTGGTTCAGGTTCTTACTGTCCATCTATGTCCATCTTGGCTTTCCTCCTTCTCCTTTGAGATTCTCTCTCTTTCTCTCTTTCACTCTCTCTCTTTCTTTCACTCTCTCTCTGCAATTCTAAGTCCCACCTCTTTTTCCCCATTCAATCACAGGCTGCACTAATATTTTAGTGTGATTGGACAGGGAAAATCCCGTCACAAAAAAATTCATCTTAAGAATTATAGAAGAGATATGTCTCCTTTTCTGGTATTAAAGCTGTGTCCAAAAGCAGATGCCTAGTTCAAGAAAGAAAGTAAAAGGAAGGAAAGTTTAACTGCTGATTATCCACCAAACATCCTTTCAGTTCATGATTGCTTGGTCATCAACATAGTATATTGAAAATATGAAACTTCTAGGTCACTTCAGATGAAATAAAGTAAGTTAATGTAAAAGGTAAGAATGAAATGCCAGTTTGTGAACTGAAAACTAGTACATCCATTAATACAGGGAGGGGAATTACAAAATACTATTCTTTAATTATTAGAGAGAGGAATGATTTCCTGACACTAATGAATCAGCCCCAGAAAGGAGGCTTTTCATATTGTTGCTTTTCAATAATCAGTTTATAACAAACAGGAGGTTTTTGGAATTTAAGGACCATGTCAACCTAAAGCAATTTCATATAATCATTTTATAATTTCACTCAGTTTCAGGAAAAAAAGATGAGGATCAGAGTACAAACCTGACTGAATAGTTGGTGCCATTGGTGCCATTGGTGTTCTCTTGAAAAGGCTTACAAGCCTCATGTTGAACATAACAAGTCTCTGTCTTCTGAAAAATCTGAAAGAATATTGTAGACAGATTTAGGTTGGGCAGAACTGGAATTTAAAGATAAACATTGTGTATATTCTATGATTCCTGTCAGTACCTCCCTGTTCCCCTTACTTTGAAAGAAACTCTTGATTTGAGTTTTCTCATATTGAGACTATATCAGATCCAATCCTATTCTGTTTCCCTTCAGAAACAAGCAGGCCTCCCAAGTATATCCCCAAGACTGGGCCTAAAAAGATACAATAAAACTTGGCACAGGGCTGGGTGAGGCAACTCAGGAGGGGGGAAAAGAGTGAATCTGGGAAATGTGGGGGGCAGTCCAGGGACAAGTGGTAGGGATAAGAAGTTGTTGTCAGGATATATTGAAAAAATAAGGAAAAAAAGATAACAATATTTTATAAATTTTAAAGAATATGACAAAATAAAAAAATGAAAGGTATTGCAGGTATTGAAGCAGGGTCTCTGGGAGGAGTTGGGGTACAAAGGAGAAACAAGAATATGATATAATTCTATTTACTTAAAATATGTTTTTAAATATTCAGATAAATTGAAATCATGTATCTTTTCTCATCGTAATGTAATAAAACTTAAATCAATTAAAAAAAAACACACAACCTGTAGTATGTGTGCTGGGGTCCAGCTGTGGGTCTGCATCCTCTGCTTCTTCCATTTCAGGATGTCCAGATACCACTGGCCACCTAGATGGAAGGATGAAGTAGAGTCCAGAATGGGTGGAGTCTGGAGGATTCCAGTTTGGCTGGGAGTGAGTGCCAGCAGAGAGAGAAAAGGCCTTGTAGTGGTTTGAATAGGTTCGGCTCCCATAGACTCGTGTATTTGAATGCTTAGCCTATAGAGAATGGCACTATTATGAGGTGTGGCCTTGTTGGAGGAAATGTGTCACTGTTTGCCTTCAGAATAAGATGTAAGGCTCTCAGCTCCTCCAGCATATATATGCATACATATATACATATGCATGTATGCATATATACTTGCATATATATACATATGTAAAGAAATAGGGTCTATATGTATTTCAGCTCAATTTTCGATAACCTTGTGCTACATAAGATTTGATCCATGGTTTCAGTGTGTAAGTAATTATTTATAGTTAGAAAGTCAGTCTTAACTTTGACACCCATCTCCAGGCACCTGTCTGCATAAGATGCTGCCTATCACCACAACTCTCTTAAGCCCCTCATCCCTACATCATCGGTCATTCTATCAGAACCCACTGTAGGTCTCCTTCTTTTGATTTCAATTTTGATTTAGAATGAATATAGTCTAGACCTGGTGATACATGCCCATAATTGTAGCTATTCAGGAAGTTGAGTTACAAAGATCACAAGTTAAAGAACTACCTCAACTATAAAGCTACAAAGTGAGTTCAACTCCAGCCTGAGCATTTTAATGACACCATCTCAAAATCAAAGATAGAAAGAAAGCTGGAGATATAGAGTTCACTGTTAGATTGCTTCCCAAGAAGGCACAAGGCAATCCCCACAAAGTAATAGTGGTAACAATAATAATATAGCCTAATTAACTAGGAGATTTCATTAGAAATAATTAACCCTTTGTTTCCTCCCAATCTAGAATTCCAACATTTTATACCCTTACTTTCATGCACAGCATGTGCAAATTTCTAAGAATATCAGGATAAAAACCAGCTTCATTAACAAAACAACAAAAGACAAAAACAAAATTAAAAAACAAAACAAATAAAAAAATGAGTGTGTACTCTCTCCATACAATGCTCCATATAATATAAGCATTGTAAGTGTCTAGGAAACAATCCCTTAAATAAGAAATATAGCACAAGTACTCCCTCACTATGCAGAAACATCCTTGAACCAGGACCAAAGGAAACCACTTCACAAGCCTTCTCTTTCACAGAGCTTTTATGTATTGTCTTCTAACTGCTGTGCATAACACATTACCCTCAAAATAATTGAGTGTGTGTGTGTGTGTGTGTGTGTGTGTGTGTCTGTGTCTATGTCTGTGTGTGTTTTGCTGAAGATTCGTCGAGGACCCTCTGATAACATGAGAGGTTACTTGAATTTTATGAACAAGAACACTTTCTAATAACGGATTTTACATCTTGCTATCTATAGACTAACAATTATGCAAAAACATCTTAGAACATGTAAGAACATCTCTGTTCTTGTGGTTGTAATGTAAATAGAAAAGAACCAATGTGTGCATTCGGTAAGGATTTAGAGTTAACCACCTCTGGATGAAATATAACTCATGTCTCAGAAATTATATATTCAAGACAGACACATTTGAACACCAAATGCATGAACACACATACACGTGCACAGAATCACACAAACACACATATACATAGAGTGAGCATAATAAATTTAAGAAAAGTAAAGCTTCTAATACTTTGTTGAATATCTGAAAACTTCTGTATAATTTAAAAACAACCAAGTTTTATAGAAAAACCACACATGACAGAGAAATAATTCACATGGAATTTTACTTGATATAATTATAAAATAATGTATTCTTAGAGCATTGGAAACATATTAAAATCTAGCTAATAATTGCAAAGATGTGTACATTTCTTCCTGATGATTATATTGTTTCTAAAGCAGAGACATTTCAAGAGATAGAGTCTTTTTAAACAAAATAGTTCTAAAATTAATATTTTTAAAGCGTGAAAATGAAAAGACAACCGGGATTTTTCTGTATATGTTAAAATGTTTCTTTTTTTTTTAATTAGGTATTTTCTTTATTTACATGTACATTTTCCCTGTCCCAGGTTCCCCTCCAAAAAACAAACAAACAAACAAACAAACAAAAACAAGAACAAACCCCTTTTGCCTCCCCCCTCCCCATGCCTGTCACCCCACCCTCTCCCACTTATTGGCCCTGGCATTCCCCTACACTGGGGCACAAAATCTTCACAAGGCCGAGGTCCTTTCCTCCTATTGATGATTGAATTTGCAATCCTCTACTATACACCTGCTGCCAGTACATTCAATCCCACCCTGTATAGTCCTTGATTGGTGGTTGGGTCCCTGGGGGTACTAGTTAGTAATTGTTGTTCATCCTAAGGGGCTGCAAACCCTTCAGTTCCATAGAACCTTTCTCTAACTCCTTCATTGGGGACCGTGTACTCAGTTCAATGAATGGCTGTGAGCCTCTACATCTGTATTAGTCAGGTATTGTCAGAGCCTCTCAGGAGATAACTATATGCTTATCCTTCCTTTCGTCTCTGCTCCATAGTTAATCTCTGCCACTCCTTCTGTGGGTGTTTGATTCCCCTTTTTAAGAAGGAATGAAATGTCCACCTTTTAGTCTTCCTTCTTCTTAAGTTTCTTGTGGTTTGTGGGTCGTTCTTCCTGTATTCCAAACTTCTGGGCTAATAACCACTTATCAGAGAATGCATACCATGTGTGATCTTTTGTGACTGGGTTACCTCACTCAGGATGATACTCTCCAGATCCATCCATTTCCCTAAGAATTTCATAAATTCATTGTTTTTAATAGCTGAGTAGTACTCCATTGTGTAGATAAACCACACTTTCTGTATCCATTCCTCTGTTGAGGGACATCTGGGTTGTTTCCAGTTTCTGGCTATTATAAATAAGGCTGCTATGAACATGGTGGAGCATGTATCCTTATTACATGATTGAGCATCTTGTGACCTTATAAAGTTGCAAAGCTTCTGTAAGGCAAAAGACACTGTCAATAGGACAAAATGGCAACCAACAAATTGGAAAAAGATCTTTACCAACCCTATATCTGATAGAGGGCTAATATCCAATGTATACAAAGAACTCATGAAGTCAGTCTCCAGAGAACCAAATAACCCTATTAAAAAATGGGGCATAGAGCTAAACAAAGAATTCTCTACTGATGAACACCAAATGGCTGAGAAACACCTAAAGAAATGTTCAACATCCTTAGTCATCCGGGAAATGCAAATCAAAACAACTCTCAGACTCCACTTCACACCAGTCAGATTGGCTAGGATAAAAGACTCAGGTGACAGCAGATGCTGGAGAGGCTGCAGAGAAATAGGAACACTCCTTCATTGCTGGTGGGATTGCAAACTGGTACAACCACTCTGGAAATCAGTGTGGCGGTTCCTCCGGAAATTGGACATAGATTTGCCAGAGGACCCAGCCATACCACTCCTGGGCATATACCCACAAAATGTTTCTTGACTCATGGTGAACCAGGCATATGTATGCAATTCCTTATAATAACAACCAACCTTATAAATATTCCATGCTCCTACTATGAGGAAAAATAGGTTTTTAATAGTCATGCAGTGATACATAAAAATGTGTTCAATGTAGAAAATTGAACTATATCTTCACATAAAAATAAAAACCCTATAAATATTGAAATTACATATTAGTAAACTAACTGTGAAACAGTAAGTTGTTGCTATCACTAACAAGGTATGAATTTCAAATCAGATTACTGAAATCCATGTAGCAAAATGCTGTTCTCTAGCCATGGCATAGGCACTGACTCATGAGGACAGTGCAGTTAATTGTTACCTAGACAATATTTATTCAAAATTCAATGTTTTATATATTTGTATTTGAAGTCAAGAATAGGAGTAGTCATGTGAAACTTAAGGAGAGGTTTGAGAATATCTTGGGATTCATGCAAGTGATTTTAAGGTGGATTTCTATACTTAAAATAGAGATGATTCTAAAATCATGTGCATCTACGTATTTTAAAATTTAAACAGAGTCTGAGAGATCTACATTCAATCCTAAGAATAAGAAAAAAGGTGGGGGAATTGGGTGGTTTAGAATAGGAATGGCCTTCAATGTTCTGCATGCTACATAACAGTTAAATTTCTGATCTGTACTAAAGCTAATGGCAAAAGTAGAACAATATTATAAATATTAGAAAAATAGAATGTTTTAATGATTAATTTATTTTATTTATATGAGTACACTGTAGCTGTCTTCAGACATACCACAAGAGGGCATTGGTTCCCATTAAAGATGGTTGTGAGCTACAATGTGGTTGCTGGGAATTGAACTCTGGAAGAACAGTCAGTGCTCTTAACCACTGAGCCATCTCTCTAGCCCCAAATAGACAATTATTTAATAGTTATGTATGTAACTCAGTGATGAAACTACTATGTATTATGTGTGAAGTTATGAGCTATATCCTACACACTATACACATATATGACCCCACACCCACATCCACACACAAACACACACACACACACACACACACACACACACACACACACACACACACAAATCAATGGTAAGTTAATAAAAATGATTTCTAAAGAGAAGGTACATGAAAAGATATCCCTATGCCTAGAACATTCAAATAAACATGAGCATAAAGAGCCATGGTTATGTAGCTGACCTTCCAAAGAAGGTGTAAGGATGTACAAAGAAATTCTGAAAGAGCAGAAGACAGAAGTACAGAGATAAAATGTTATGAAACATGTGGATGTGGAGAGCAAATTAATTCTTGATAATATTTTGCTCTGTTTAAGATATGTTTATGGTTACCTTATATATTATTTTACCTTTATAATTATTTTTGATAAGACAGAATTATTTTAAAATAAATAGTAGTTGAACAACTCTTACGGTAATATATAGGCAATAAGAACTCAGGGGGAAAAAAAGCAGTTTAATTCTAATAATAATACCTGTCATGGAAATGTATGCTGTTGCAACTACCTGACATAATTTTCAGTCATTTAAGAAAAAAAATATTAGTTTTGCTTTAGCATATGGATCAATATTCATGTTTTTTCTACACATCACACATAAAAACCACATGTGTGCATGTTGTACCATATACAGCTTTTCCATATGCATAAATTCTTACTACCTCTCCCCTCCAGCCTCTTATGTCTCCATCTTCCATTACTCTACATTCCTGCCTGCCTTTGCTACTCATAAACTTGAAATATCAGTTTTGGTTTTGTATTCACATATACTGTCACAGGCTGAGATGTCCTCAGTGAATATCTGCAGTGAGAAAGTTTTCTTGATACTCTTCATGGCTTCAGTAATGGATCTACTCAAAGGTAATAAAAACACACAATATAGTAAAATTAATTTGCTAGTAGCTTATTTTAAGCTAATCACTGTTAATATTTTATAAGTATCATCTTAGTGTTAAATGCAAGACAATCAGTTTAGCAATATGCTTTGTTGGATTAGGGAACATTTAAAAATGTTTCAGAAACAAAGTCATGGTCAGGCACATTGACCTAGGAAGCACAGCTAGTCCTCAGGACATTTTGTTTACAAGGTTGTTGTCAACCTGACTACATCTGAAACGAGCTACAATCCAGAAATGGAGGGCGCACCTGTGATCCAGATCCTGGAAGACACAGGCTTCTGACTTTTGACATGGTGATCTTGAGGCATAGTGGCCATGAAAAGCTTAGGCCCAGGCAAGGTAGAACTCATCCACCATTAATCCTTAGAGAATGATTGAAGTGGATCTGAGTTCAAGGTGAGCCTGGGACAAAGCAAGGTCCTGATCTAGGTATGATGGTACTCATGTTTAGTCTGAGCCACATCTTCTGCTGGAGGCCTATATAGAATATTGGAAGAAGGAAGACTCACTCTTTGACTGTTTGCACTTACCTCCAGCACATTTGTTGATATCTACTTCTTCAGGATTCCAATTTATACAGAAGACCAGATGGAACAAACCAGCCTCATAGACTAAAGAACTACTAGATATTTTGACTTCCCATTCAGAGCTGCCCATTGTTGGCTTAGTTAAGATTACAGACCATAAGTCATTACAATAAATTCCCTTAATATATAGAGACAGTCCATAGGTCTATGGCTCCAGAGAAATTTCTCTGACTAATACACAAAGAAAAGGCAAAAATCTTCCTGACCTTAAAGGATGAAGTAGCAGGTAGTTTGAATGAACATGGTAGAGTAACATCTTTGAAGTGGAATTTAAAGTAAGATTGAATTGTACTCTTTACTCCAATATAAAAGGGAGACAATGAATGCAGAACTTCCTCAAAATTAAATGAAATATGTGATAGATAATAGAATCTAAAGCAGTTTCCAGTAACCGTCTAATCAACAACATATTTGAAGACAGTCTACCAAATATATTTTTAAGAAAGAAATGAAGCACAAACTGCAATTCCCATATTAGTATGGAAATAAGGTATAATCACAAGTAAAATACCTTTTGAGAAAATACTGCCACTGATCTTTCTGTTCGTTCGAACTGTAATGTTAAAAGAGAAAAACAAGAATAGTACTTATCTTGACAATGATAAGACTTTTAAAATTATTGCTCATAAAAATTATTTTAAGTCAATGACCTTCATGAGAGTGTAGCTGTAGATTGTATTCAGCACATGAATGGCCTTCTGAATGACATGTTTCACTGGAACATTTGTATGATTGGAAGTTGAATATAGTGTGGAAACTAGTGGTGAATGTCAAGACTTGACTATATTCCAAAAGCTATATGACTATGGCAGGGCCAAAAATAAATCCTAGCTTTAGGGGTTTTTTATTATTATTATTTTTATTAGATATTTTCTTTATTTACAATATCTCTTTTCCCAGGTTCCCCTTCAAAAAGATAAAAATAAAATAAAATAAAATAAAATAAAATAAAAAACTAAAACAAACCCCTGTTCTCTTCCCCCTCCTCCTGCTCACCATCCCACCCTCTCCCGCTTACTGGCCCTGACATTCCCCTATGCTGGGGCATGGAACCTTCACAGGTCCAAGGACCTTTCCTCCCATTGATGACCAACTTGGCCATCCTCTGTTATACATATGCTGCTGGAGTCATTAGTCCCACCATGTGTACTCTTTGATTGGTGTTCTAGTCCCTGAGAGCTCTGAGGGTACTAGTTAGTTCATATTGTTGTTCATCCTAAGGGGCTGCAAACCCTTCAGCTCCTCGGGTCCTTTCTCTAGTTCCTTCATTGGGGACCCTGTACTCAGTCCAATGGATGACTGTGAGCCTCTACTTCTGTATTAGTTGGGTACTGTCAGAGCCCCTCAGGAGACAGATCTAGTTTTAGTTTTATATGTATAAAACAATAGTAAAGACAGTGTCCTCTTAGCATGAGGTCATGTTCACATAGAAAGGGATCATTATTCACACTAAACCATAGGTATGTTATATGAACTTTGTTTAGAACACACTTAAGGCAGGGAGAATACTTTTTGAGAAAAAAAATTATTCATTTTCTCCTATAAACTACAGTATCAGCATACAAGATAGGAGTTCCTAGAAACTTGTGCTTCATCTTATGAGTCATCATATCAACTCTACTAGTACAAATTAATAATAAGCCAAGCACTACTCGACTGTAGCATATAATACTGTAATTTAAGATGGGTAAATATTAATTCATCATGAAACTTTTAGAACTGCAAATTTTATTTTGAATGTATTTGACCTCATTGATATTTGACACATTCACTGTGTCTTACAGTCATCAACATTATCTTCATAATCAATGTTTTGCTTTTCCTAACAGGAACTCCCAATTCCTACCCAATGCACTATCCCTATTCCCCATGCTCACAACCCTATGTTAGATATAGTTTTTCCATCAGTAAGCTAATGTGTATAGTGTTTCCTCTTTCTAAAATAATTATCCATGCTGCAAATATCTTATAGTCACAGAATTTTCTTCTCCATTTTGCCATGATTCTAACATTTATAACTCAAGCTGACTTCCTGTGGAACTAATTTTTACCCAGAGACTGACCCGTTCATGTTTCTACCATTAACTGCTCTCCCACTCTATTCTTGGCCTACAGCCATTTTTATCAGAATTGTGGATTATGCTTGTGCTCCGCAACCTATGCAAACACACACACACACACACACACACACACACACACACACATATATATATGCAACACATCTCATATCACTAAAACAAAAAAATGACATAGCAGGACCATACAAATTGATATACATGGGCTGGTTCTAACACTTTGAACAGGAATCTCCATGTGAACAATGAAGGTCCTGTTACACAATTGGTTCTTGATCTTTCAATAAAGATCCTAATGTCCAATGAGATGGGTAGAGTAGGAAGGACTTACAATTTTACTACAGGAAGGCTAGCAGATGCAGAGGAGGAGAAAAAGATTAACCATGTTACAGAGGGAGAAAGAGTCACCAGCCATGTGAGATCTAAGTTGTATTGGCCATTGGCTGCTTCCCCAACTGGCCTGGGGTAGCAGGTAGCAGATTAGAAACATAATTAAGCTGGGGGTACATTTAGGGTGCTGAGCTATGACTAAGGAGACTGAGCAAACAAAGTTGAGGGCAGATTTAGAGGTGTTGAGCTGGGGAAGAAAAGAAGGGTATGAGAGCTGAGAAAGGTTTAGAAGAGCCTGGCCATTGAGCTAAGGCATATCAAAATGAACAAATTTGTGTGAATCTATTATCTGTGAATCCAATAGAAACTTATTCCTTGACCTTTATCCTTATCAGTTGACCATTAGACACCAATGATATTCTGCTACACAGATATTCAAGTACTTGAACATTCTATGAGTAACTATTTTTATCTGTTCAATTAAATATTATCTTGTATGGTAATTAACTGGGGAGTACTAGAATTATTAGTCAAATTTAAATATACTATGAATTATTATTGGAGAAAAATCAATTTTTGTATAGACCATAAAGTCTATGGCTCTAGAGAAATTTCTCTGACTAATACACAAAGAAAAGGCAAAAATCTGCTTGATCTTAAAGGAAGACATAGCAGATGGCTTGAATGGACATGGTAGAATAACATCTATGGAGTAGAATTTAAAGTAAGACTGAAGAGTACTATTTACTCCAAAAAAAAGGAAACAGTGAATGTAGAACTTCCTCAAAATTAAATGAAATATGCGAGAGACAAGAGAATCTAAAGCAGTATCCAGTGACCATCTAATCAACAACATATTTGGAAACAGTCTACCAAATACATTTTTAAGAAAGAAATGAAGCACAAACTGCAATTCCCATATTAGTACAGAGTTAATGTGTAATCACAAGTAAAATACCTTCTCAGAAAATAGTGCCACTGAACTTTCTGTTCTATCAAACAGAAGAGAAAAATAAGATTAGAGTCTTGACAATGCTAAGACTTTTAAGATAATTACTCATAAAAATTATTATAAACCAATGACCCTCATGAGGGCATAGCTGTAGATGGTATTCTGTGCATGATTGCCCTTCTGAATGACATGTTTCACTGGAATACTTGTATGACTGGAAGTTGAATATAGTGTGGAAACTATTTGGAAATGTCAAGACTTGACTATTTTCCAAGGGCTGTGTGACTATGACTGGGCCAATAATCACTCCTAGATTTAGTTTCATATATATAAAAGGATACTTAGCATGAGGTCATGTTAACATAGAAAGGGATCATTATTCACACTAAACCACAGGTAAGGCATATAACCTTTGTTTAAAATACACTTAAGGCAGGGACAATACCTTTTAAGAAAAAAATTACTGTTTACTTTCTCTTGTGAATTACAAAATTGGTATACAAACCAGGAGGACCTAGAAACTAGTACTTCATCTGTGTGAGTCATCATATCAACTCTACTGGTACAAATTAATAATAAGCCCACCACTACCCCATTGTAGATGTAATACTCTAATTTAAGATGGGTTAAATGTGAATTCACCGTGTTAACATTTTATAATTGCAAATTTTATGTTTAATGAGTTAGAACTCATTGACATTTGACAAATTCAGTGTCTTACAGTTATCAACACTATCTTGTTGATCAATATTTTGCTTTTTCAAACAGCAACCCCTACCCAATGCACTATCCCTCTTCTCCATGTTCACAACATTATGTCAAGTATACTTTTTCCATCTGTAAGCTAATGTGTATAGTGTTTCCTCTTTCTGAAAATAATTATCCATGCTGCAAATATCTTACAGTCACAGAATTTTCTTCTTCATTTTGCCATGATTCTAACATCTATAACTCAAGCTGACTTCCTGTGGAACTGATTCCTGCCCAAAGACTGGCCCTTTCATGTTTCTACCATTAACTGATCACCCACTCTATTCTCTGCCTCCAGCCATTTTTATTAGAATGGTGGATTGTGCCTGTACTCCTCAACCTAAACACACACACACACACACACACACACACACACACATATTGTGTGTATATGTATGTATGTGTGTGTATATATATATGTATATATATATGCAACACATATCATATCACTAAAATAAAAAATGACATAGCAAGAAAAGCTCATAGGTACTTGGTGATATATAGGATTTGGTTCTGACACTTTGATCAGGAATCTACATGTGAACAATGAAGCTCCTGCTACCCAATTGGTTCTTGATCATATAATGATCCTAATGGTCAGTGAGCTGGGTAGAATAGGAAGGACTTCCAGTTTTACTACAGGAAGTCTAGGAGATACAAGGGAGGAGAAAAAGATTAACCATGCTACAGAGGGAGAAAGAGTCACCAGCCATGTGATATCTAAGGTGTATTGGCCATTTCTTCCTTCCCCAACTGGCCTGGGGTAGCAGGTAGGAGATTAGAAACATAATTAAGCTGGAGGTAAATTTAGGGTGCTGAGCTAGGATTAAGTTGACTGAGCAAACAAAGTTGAGGGCAGATCCAGAAGTGTTGAACTGGGAAAGAAAAGAAAGGTATGAGAGCTGAGGAAGGCTTAGAAAAGCCTGGCCACTGAGCTAAGGCATATCAAAATGAACAAATTTATGTGTGTCTATCATCTGTGGATTCAATGGAAACTTATCCCTTGACCTTTATCCTTATCAGTTGACCATTAGACACCAATGATATTCTGCTACACAGATATTCAAATACTTGAACATTCTATGAGTAACTATTTTTATCTGTTCAATTAAATACTATTTTTATGGTAAATAACTGGGGAGTACTGGAGGTATTAGTCAAATTTAAGTATACTATAAATTATTACTGGAGAAAAATCAATTTTTGTATTTTCAAAACCTAGATAATACCAAACATTATGGGGAAAAGAATGTGGAGGATATGGTAAGTCCTTGTTTAGTCCATATCCTACTTAGAAGACAATGTACTTCTGTTCTTCCCCAAGAACTTTGTGGAGACCTGATAAACATAACAGATTAAAAACTAAGGAATATACTTACATGTGAAATGTATGTTGTGAAAAGTAGACAAACTAGGGTCATCATAGAAGGAAAAATTTTCAGTTGGCATCCTATAATACAATCATACTAAAATGGATACTTATTTTGCAAACATTCTGGTTACTTCCTTTAGCCTGTGAACTCAAACATTAAGTAGCCCAATAATTTCTTTTTTTCTTTTTTTTTCTTTTCTTTCTTTCTTTTTTTTTTTTTTTTTGCTTATTGCTGTTTGTTTCTTTTTTTATTAGATATTTTCTTTATTTACATGTAAATTTCTTCTTTCCCAGGTTCCCCTCCAAAACACAAACAAAAACAACAAGAATAAACCCCTTTTGCCTCCCCCTTCCCCATGCCTGTCACCCCACCCTCTCCCACTTATTGGCCCTGGCATTCCCCTACACTGGGGCACAAAACCTTCACAAGGCCAAGGTCTTCTCCTCCTTTTGGTGATCGAATTTGCGATCCTCTACTATACACATGCTGCCAGAACATTCAGTCCCACCATGTATAGTCCTTGATTGGTGGTTGGGTCCCTGGGAGCTCTGAGGGTACTAGTTAGTAATTGTTGTTCATCCTAAGGGGCTGCAAACCCATAGAACCTTTCTCTAACTCCTTCATTGGGGACCGTGTACTCAGTTCAATGAATGGCTGTGAGCCTCTACATCTGTATTATTCAGGTATTGTCAGAGCCTCTCAGGAGATAGCTATATGCTTGTCCTTCCTTCAGTCTCTGCTCCATAGTTAATCTCTGCCACTCCTTCTGTGGGTATTTGGTTCCCCTTTTTAAGAAGGAATGAAATGTCCACATTTTGGTCTTCCTTCTTCTTAAGTTTCTTGTGGTTTGTGGGTTGTCCTTCCTGTATTCCAAACTTCTGGGCTAATAACCACTTATCAGAGAATGCATACCATGTGTGTTCTTTTGTGATTGGGTTACCTCACTCAGGATGATACTCTCCAGATCCATCCATTTCCCTAAGAATTTCATAAATTCATTGTTTTTAATAGCTGAGTAGTACTCCATGTGTAGATGTACCACAGTTTCTGTATCCATTCCTCTGTTGAGGGACATTATTTCAATCTTCTTGTATCTGTGGAGGCCTGATTTGTGACCAAT
>JADRCD010166926.1:0-16343 GCA_019843815.1 Montemys delectorum
CTAAGGGGCTGCAAACCCTTCAGCTCCTTGGATCCTTTCTCCAGCTCCTTCCTTGGGGACCCTGTGCTCAGTCCAATGGATGGCTGTGAGCCTCTACTTCTGTATTAGTCAGGTACTGTCAGAGCCTCTCTGGAGACAGCTATATCAGGCTCCTGTCAGCCAGCACTTGCTGATATCCACAATAGTGTCTGGATTTGATGATTGAATATGGGAAGGATTCCCAGGTAGAGCAGAGTCTGGATTGTCCTTCCTTCAGTCTCTGCTCCACAGTTTGTCCATGGATATTTTGTTCCCCCTTTTAAGAAGGACCAAAGTATCCACACTTTGGTCTTCCTTCTTCTTGAGTTTCTTGTGGTTTGTGGATTGTACTTTGTATATTCGAATCTTCTAGGCTAATATCCACTTATCAGAGAATGCATACCATGTGTGTTCTTTTGTGATTGGGTTACCTCACTCAGGATGATATTCTCCAGGTCCATCCATTTCCCCAAGAATTTCATAAATTCATTGTTTTTAATAGCTGAGTAGTACTCCATTGTGTAGATGTACCACATTTTCTGTATCCATTCCTCTTTAAGGGACATCTGGGTTGTTTCCAGTTTCTAGCTATTATAAATAAGGCTGCTATGAACATAGTGGAACATGTGTCCTTATTACATGTTGGAGCATCTTCTGGGTATATGCCAAGGAGTGATAGAGCTGGGACCTTTGGTAGTACTATGTCCAATTTCTGGAGGAACCGCCAAACTGATTTCCAGAGTACCAGCTTGCAATTCACCAGCAATGAAGGAGTGTTCCTCTTTCTCCACAACCTCACCAGCATCTGCTGTCACCTGAGTTTTTTATCCTAGCCATTCTGACTGGTGTGAGGTGGAATCTCAGGGTTGTTTTGATTTCATTTCCCTGATGACTAAGGATGTTGAACATTTCTTTAGGTGCTTCTCAGCCATTAGGTGTTCCTCAGTTGAGAATTCTTTGTTTAGCTCTGTACCCCATTTTTAATAGGGTTATTTGGTTCTCTGGAGTCTATCTTCTTGAGTTCTTTGTATATATTGGATATTAGCCCTCTATCAGATATAGGGTTGGTAAAGATCTTTTCCCAATTTTTTGGTGGCCATTTTGTCCTATTGACAGTGTCTTTTGCCTTATAGAAGCTTTGCAATTTTATGAAGTCCCATTTGTCGATAATTAGTCTTAGGGCATAAGCTACTGGTGTTCTGTTCAGGAAATTTTCCCTATGTGCCTATGTGCTCGAGGCTCTTCCCCACTTTCTTTTCTATTAATTTGAGTGTATCTGATTTTATGTGTAGGTCCTTGATCCACTTGGACTTGAGCTTTGTACAAGGAGATAAGAATGGATCAATTTGCCTTCTTCTACATGCTAACCACCAGTTGAGCCAGCACCATTTGTTGAAAATGCTGTCTTTTTTCCCCTGGATGGTTTTAGCTCCTTTGTCAAAGATCAAGTAGTGATAGGTTTGTGGGTTCATTTCTGGGTCTTCCATTCTATTCCATTGATCTACCTACCTGTCACTGTACGAATACCATGAAGTTTTTAATCACAATTGCTTTGTAGTACAGCTTAAGGTGTGGGATGGTGATTCCACCAGAGTTCCTTTATTGTTGAGAATAGTTTTGTCTATCCTGGGTTTTTTGTTATTCCAGATGAATTTGCAAATTGCTCTTTCAAAGTCTGTGAAGAATTGAGTTGGAATTTTGATGGTGATTGCATTGAATCTGTAGATTGCTTTTGGCAAGATGGCCATTTTTACTATATTAATCCTGCCAATCCATGAGCGTGGGAGATCTTTCCATCTTCTGAGATCTTCAATTTCCTTCTTCAGAGACTTGAAGTTTTTGTCAAACAGATCTTTTACTTGCTTAGTTAGAGTCGCATCAAGGTATTTTATATTATTTGTGACTATTGTGAAGGGTATTGTTCCCCTAATTTCCTTCTCAGCCTGTTTATCCTTTGTGTAGAGGAAGGCCACTGATTTGCTTGAGTTAATTTTATATCCAGCTACTTTGCTGAAGTTGTTTATCAGGTTTAGGAGCTCTCTGGTGGAATTTTTGGAGTCACTTAAGTATACTATTATATGATCAGCAAATAGTGATAATATGACTTCTTCCTTTCCAATTTGTATCCCTTTGATCTCCTTTTGTTGTCTAATTGCTCTGGCTAGGACTTCAAGTATGATATTGATTAGGTAGGGAGAGAGTGGGCAGCCTTGTCTAGTCCCTGATTTTAGTGGGATTGCTTCAAGTTTCTCTCCATTTAATTTGATGTTGGCTATTGGTTTGCTGTATATTGTTTTTACTAAGTTTAAGTATGGGCCTTGAATTCCTGATCTTTCCAAGACTTTTATCATGAAGGGATGTTGGATTTTGTCAAATGCTTTCTCAGGATCTAATGAGATGATCATATGGTTTTTTTTTTCTTTGAGTTTGCTTATGTAGTGAATTACGTTGATGGATTTCCATATATTGAACCATCCCTGCATCCCTGGGATGAAGCCTACTTGATCATGATGGATGATTGTTTTGATGTGTTCTTGGATTTGGTTTGCAAGAATTTTATTGAGTATTTTTACATCTATATTCATAAGGGAAATTGATCTGAAGTATTCTTTCTTTGTTAGGTCTTTATGTGGTTTAGGTATAAGAGTAATTGTGGCTTCATAGAACGAATTGGGTAGAGTGCCATCAGTTTCTATTTTGTGGAATAGTTTGAAGAGTATTGGTATTAGGTCTTCTTTGAAGGTTTGATAAAACTCTTCACTAAATCCATCTGGTCCAGGGATTTTTTTGGGTTGGGAGACTATTAATGACTGTTTCTATTTCATTAGCAGATATGGGACTGTTTAGATCATTGATCTGATCTTGATTTAACTTTGGTACCTGGTCTCTGTCTAGAAAATTGTCCATTTCATCCACGTTTTCCAGTTTTGTTGAGTATAGGCTTTTATAGTAGGATCTCATGATTTTTTTAATTTCCTCAGTGTCTGTTGTTATGTCTCCCTTTTCACTTCTGATCTTGTTAGTTAGTATAATGTCTCTGTGCCCTCTACTTAGTCTGGCTAAGGGTTTATCTATTTTGTTGATTTTCTCAAAGAACCAGCTCCTTGTTTGGTTGATTCTTTGTATAGTTCTTTTTGTTACCTTATTTTGCCAGGCAGTTTAAACTGACTAATCACATTGAACTTGTAGATTGTTTTACTTTTTTCCTTAGTCTTTAGATGAATCTCTTAAGCCTGGTATAGTTTGTAGTCTATATTTCAATGCATAGCTCTGAGATGTCTATGGAAGCCTGAGGTGTGCACCAAGCTCTCCACTATATGGAACTCAGGTTACTATACATATGTCTTGATTTTGATGGAAAGCCTGAGATGTGTAATAAGCCTTCTCACCTTATGGAGCTCAAGTCTCTATACCCATGTCTTGACCAGTAGCTGAAATCTCTAATCTTGTGTTTTAATTTGAGTGTTTATGTTGGGTGTTTGCAGGTTTCTTGGAGTTTCTGTATTTTCAGTTCAAATATTATTTAGGATCTTAGCAAAATTTCTATGCACACAAGTCTCTCCCTTTAGCTGTTTTTTGGGGAGGAGGGGAAGCCTTCTCCCTCCCCGTGTCTACCTTTTGTCTTAATCCCACCTACCATATCCATGACCTAATCAAATGACGCAGCTCAGCAGTCTTCCTGATTCAAACCTTTCTTCTCTTTAAACCACTCTTCACAGTGAAGCCAGATATTATTCACTGGTAATCTTTTAACAATAGATAATTGGTGAATACCTTCTCAAAAGATAATACCTCAGTCAAACTGTTGCAGCTTCTATATTGGCTTCTCACATAGATTCAGATGTAGGGATACTACAACTCCAAACTGACTTAGTTCATTCCTGGGGTCCCAACAGGCAGAATGAGCCTATAGGCATTGGACCTGCCTCACTCCAAGTGCCAAAGGCAATATGGAAGCAGGTCCAGATAAAGCTGCTTAGCCAGGATGCCTATGTCACACCTACGGAAACTCAAGCTTGGAAAACCACAATATAACAAAAGGGCTGTGATCAAATCAGCCTCAAGTGAAATATTATACTTCTTCTGGTCTGCCCTTTAAGCTGAAGAGAGGTGCTATTTCTAGCTTCCAAATATACTTTCCATATGGACATTTTTGAAAAGGTATTTTGATTTTGACTTACTGTACATGTTGAAGCAATATGAAAAACTGGCTGCAAACAAGAATAAAAACAAAGCAAACTTACCTTAGGCCAAGCTTTAAGAATAACTTCAGAGATCCTAGAAACATCCCATCTATTCCTCTACTCCCTCGATCATTTTCCTCACCATATGCAAAAGAAAAAACAACCTTCAACTACTCGTTAATTGCTGGCATAAATTTACATAATAAGTTTTAAATCCTTCATTCCACAATAAGATATAGGATGAAAACCAGAATTACCTCAGAACTATTGGAAAAACACTCCCTTTTCCCCAGCTCAAAAGGCAGACTCTTCAAAGAAGCATTAACTATATAATTAGCAGTGAGTCCATACTTTAAACTCTTATCTAGAAGAATTAAGTTAGGTTTGGTTAGAAGAGGACTTACAAGAAATTGCATGCCATGTAAGGAGAATGAGTGTATAATGAATAGAGCATAAATTACAGGCCAGTGTCAGCTTGTTGAATATCCTTTAAAATCAGATCCATCTCAGGTTCAAAAGCATTGTTTATAAGCTGGGTGTGGTGGTACATGAGTTTAATTCAAGCACTCCAGAGACAGGCAGAACTCTGTATGTTCCAGGCCAACTTGGTCTATATATTGAGTTCAGGCCAACCAGAGCTACATAGTGAGACTCTTTATTATAAATAAATAAATAAATAAATACAAGCAAACAGAAGGATGGGTGTAATCATCAGGGATCATGCCTCAGTTTCTACTACAACAAATCTTGTATTTTGTATTTTGACTTACTTATGCAGCTATGGATGTGAATTGGGTTGTAGTCACAATCTTTCCCATTATTTGTGGGGGTCATTCCTTGAAACTTTGTTTCAGAGGCACATAATTCCTATAATCAAGTTTTTCCTGTCCAAGATACCTACAGGACTTCTCTTTCCTATTTGAAGCTGCCTAGTGGAGGAAAGAATTGGAACTTCAAAAAATGTTCAAATTAAGAAGGAATGTGAGTAAAGAAGTAGGATTCACACATAGGGAATGGAATAGAGTAAATAAAGTTTGAAGGTGTAGATCATCTGGCATCTTTTAGCTACCCTGGAGGCACTGACCAAAGAAAACAATTATAAATTGGAATTCCTGTTGTACCATCTGTTTCCTTTCAAGTGGTGATTTTTTAATGTCTCTTTTCCTTCTTTCCCTCTTTACTTTCTCCTTCCACATCTCGCTTGTTTATACATTAAGCCTCCAGTGCCTCACAGTTTTACTCATAAACTTGTATTACTTGTTTTGTGGTGTTCAGAATTAAAGTTGCTGTACTTCCAATGTGTTCTTCCTCCCATGGAATATTCCACAGAGAATACTGAGCAGAGTCATTCTTGAACTTGGCTCTATTGCTAAGTAGAATCATTCATAAATTTAGTCTCTTTGGACTAACTGGATTTATGGTGAGCTATCAGAAATCCTCCCAGATGTGCCTGACTGCACATGGAAGCTCTGAGCTTTACAGCCCTGTTTACTACCAGCTGATTCTGACCAGAGCAATAGCTCTTGTCTGTGGCAGAGGAGAGTTAAGAATATGACCGGGAATTTGACTTAGTGGTAGGCAAAAAAATAAATAAATAAATAATGTTATGGGCTTGTAGAAGATGGGTGCCAGGCATGTTGGAGGCTGTAAGACAGATGCTTCTCAATAGCTATAGACCACTCACATCTCCTAAGATACAATGCATGCAGTCCAGCATACATTTGGTGTTTAGCATCAGTAGCATATGGTAAACCATTACAACACACATTTCTAATTTTGGTAAATTAAGTTGGAAGGAGATGTCATTTGAAAGACTATCAGGTATTCCCTGTCATCTTGTCTTGCTGGGATATTTGCTGGCATACTTTCTTGGTAAATTTCATTTGTTGTTAGTATCTATGAATAGCCTTAAATAACTTTTTCCTTGGATTTTTTGAAAGTTTTTCTCAAACATATTTTTCTCAAGTTTATATTATACAAGTTAATGAGACTTAGGATTCAGAAGAGTGTTTTTTAGTAAAACAGAGAAATTATGAAATTTTAAAGGACTTCAACCATCATTCAGTAGAGCATTTCCCAAAACTTCCCTAGCGTAACACTCCTAGGATGGGGAGATGGCTCAGTGGGTAAAAGCTCTTACCACACAAGTATGAGGGCCTGAAGTTCTAATCCTTAGATCCCAGTTCAAGCCAGAGGATAGTGCACATCTGTAATCCCAGCAGTCCTACTGGGACATCGGAGATGGAAGCAGAAGAATTCTCACAGCTCCTGGGCCAATTAGCTGTGTACACAGTGGAAAGCAACAGAGACCCTGTAATACACAAGGGAGAGACTCACCTCAGGCTGCTCTCTAACCTCAACACAGCACCAGCGCATTCATAGACCTTAATTCACCCACACAAATGCTTGTGTGTGTACAAGCACACATGGCAGATCACATTCCCACAAAATGTGTCAAAACTAAGTCTCATGGTCAAGTAAGTGTGGGGAATGTTGCCTATTTATCCTTGGAAATTCACAGGGCATGTAGAAGCTCTTCCACAATTTCTTATAATCTATTGATCCCAATAGATTTTTTTTTTCGGCATAAACTAATACCACTTAGGAACTGGTCTCTGTAAACCACTTGGCAAATACTAGTTTCTACATCTTAATTGAAGTAGGTCATTTCATAATTGAGGGGACTGACCCCTAAATTCACCTTGCTTGTCATTTCTAAAACCAATGTCTTTCACAAAGTAGGTACTTAACAATGGTTAGGCAAATCAAATCATAAGGTGTTGGAGTCAGGATTCAAATGCAGATCTCTGAATATAATTATGGTGATAATATTTAATGATAATGTAGTTATACTCATGTTCACCACTAAAAGCTGATGGTGGGTGAAGGCATGTTTTGTTTCTGTAAAAGAAAATCCTATGCTGACCTGTAAGACAGAGTGTAAATTTTACTGATGTTTTAAACTACAATATTCTTAGGTTGTTGATCTGTACCAGTGTCAGATGTTTGTGTCTTGATTTTTTTTTTTTTTTTTGAATTTTTTGGTTTTTTAAAAAAAAAAAAAAAAAAAAAAAAAAGCCTAAGTCTCTCTCAGCAGACATCTGAAGGGGACTTTTCGGAGGCTTCTTTTCTGTTTCCATGATTCTCATGAAATTCTTCAATTCATTCTGGTTTGGAAAGCAGTGGATCTTCTGTAAAGAGGGGCTAATCTCAACGCAATCACAAAAATGCTCCCCAACTCTGTGCAGGTTATTTTGATTTTGTTACTTTTTTGGTTTTTTAGTGTATTTCTCCTTAAAAACCTTCCGTTTTCATCAGATGCTGTACTGTGTAAAAGGACCAGCTGGGAATTTGAAAGGACTCTGTTTCTGCATTAAAATAAATCATTACCATACTAAGCTAAGTCATATTTTGGCATCACCAGAGAAGATCTTGAGATGAAATTCTTGAATTGCACTCGACCTTTCGAGCTGACAGGGAGCTTAAATTAGATAGTGTCACCCATTGTCTTACAACAGGCACCATCTCTTAGGATTGCTATCATTTGTCCACAAAGAAACAGTGACAATAGGAAAGGGGTGTGGGCTGGGGCAGATAAACATATTTTGTGTTTATCTTCAAAAGTCTCGACATAGTTTTTACTGCTGGAAGTAAACACGTATCGTGATGGGTGTGTGGGGAATCACACCAGTATCCCACATCTTTATGGCCACACTGCTGACTGCTTGATACAACCCAGTATATTGTCCTGTGTTTTTCCAGCTGCCTTTGTAAACACAGGAGCCTTAATAGATCATTCTGAAAGAAGCTACCATCCTGCCGTGTCTGTGGTAGCCTTCTCTCAGGTTTCTGACATATCCTTAATCTGATGCTCAGCCTTGTCATTTGGATCAATAGCAAACCAGATAAGATGTCTTCTACTTGCAAGACTATGGCTATAAAAGGTATTTGAAAAATAAATTCACTTTTTATGTCCATGCCACAAACCTGGGTAGTACTAATTTGTCATTTGTCTCTCCATCTGTCTGTAAACAGTCTGTTAAATTGGTTATTGATGAGACTAAAGTGAGTTATATTTGAAGAAAGTATAATTTAGAAATAAAATTCATAGTAAACATCTTAAATTCCTATAAAAGGGTGACATCTATTGACTTCCAACTGCAATCTATTCTAATATAATGAACAATTAATTTTATGTCATTTTCTGTCCTAAATCACCAGTAATATCTAACTCCAATTATAAACTATACTTTATAAACTCCTCATATGTAATATTTAACCTTCCTCTATAGCATTATAGTTACTCATTTTGTAACTCATATTCATACTAACATATGCACCTGTTTCCAGATGTATACGTGTACTGTGTTGTACACTACAAATTCTATGTATTTTTTGTGAGGATAGATTATGTTACAATCATAGCATTATAAGGTTAGAAGAGACTCTTGAAATCATCTCCCACAAGCTTCTCATTTAACAAGAAACCAAATTGCCATTCTTAAGACACAGGCAGCTAGTTAGTGCCCCAGCACATCCTTACATAGTATGTTTTTCTAGTAAGTACATAGCTTATTCAGTCTGAATTAATGATGATTCTGGCTCTCACAAAAGGGTTTCTGTGAGAATCTTAACTAAGGCATGACAATAAAGCCTTTTGAAATTTAAGTGCAGTCTGAAAAGTAACCAGTCCTTCCCAGGACAGGAGAGAGAACTGTAGAAGGAAAGCCGTGGGTCCTTGGATCAATGAGATCCAGACTGGCCACTGTTTCCTTTTGTGGATATTTCTTTATGTTTGAGAATTTTTTAATGAGTGTGATTTTATGACCAAAATTATTTTTTCTTTTAACTTTATATTTTTCCATAATTTGAGAGTTATTGGCAAGTTATAAAAGCTGTTACAAATCATCTGTGTCCTTCCCTCACTTCCTCAGGTCTGCACATCTTACCGTGTGTGCTTCATCCTTTTCTCTCCATGAATGTGAACATGAGCACATTGTCTTCTGCACCATGTGAGTCAAATGCAGGTGTAATTCTCCTTTGTCCCAAGTATTAATTGCATACTTCCCCAAAACAAGAGCATCCTCTTACATAACCACACTAAGAGTATCAGAAGCTTTTTTAAATTTCCCCAGCTATGTCAGTAACATCATCTGTGCAAAGGAAGAGTCAGGATCAGATGCTGGAATTTATGAAGTCCCTTTCATCTTCATCAATCTACAACAGTGACTTTGTCTTTGGTGTGTGTATACTTCATAGCACAAATGATCTCATATCATAGGCCACTGAAATTGTAGGCTATCTTCCACTTTGATTTGTCTATTATTTTCTCATAATTGGTTCAGGTTATGCACTTATGGGGGGATATTAGAAGTGCCTTTTGGGTTGGAGATGAGAAGGAGTTTTCCCATGTAGCCCTGGCTATCCTGGAACTTACTCTGTAAACCAGGCTGGCCTCAAACTCAGAGATCCAAATGCCTCTGCCTCCCTGGTCCTGGCAGTGGAGGTATGTGCCACCACTGCCAAGCTTAGAGTGACTATTTTAAATGTGTCTGTATGAGTGTTTGTGTGTATCTTTGTGCATCATATATGTGCCTGGTACTCGCAGAGGCCAGAAGAGAACTCGACTTTCCTGGAGCTGGAGTTCAGACAGTTGTGAACCATCATGTGGGTGCTAGGAACAAAGCCCAGTTCTTTATAAAAGCAACAACCGCTGAGCCATCTCCCCAGTGCCATGCTGTGTTCTTGGTGCATTATAACAACCAGGTAAGGTTGGCTACTCCCAGGATTGGAGATGCTCATTTAGACACTTGGCAACAATGACATCTGCTATATAGTATAAAGTCATTATCTTTTCATAATAAGTATCTCACAGGAACAAATTTGAAAGAATGTAAATATACTAATCGTTATTACATTGTCACTGATGTTAGCATCTCTGTCCATGCCACCTGAATCTAGTATTGTACAGTTACCACTGGAAGAAGTTATTTTTACTTTTCTTTTCATTAGTGTATTTATTTATTCACTTCACATCCCGATCTCAGCCCCCTCCCAGTCCCTCCTCACAGGTCCCTCTCTCCATCTCCCCCTCCCTCTAACCTCTGAGAAGAGGGATTTCATCCTGTGCACCAACCCACCCTAGCACCTCAAGTCACTCCCACTAACGCCAGACAAGACATCCCAGTTAGGGGAATAAGATCCACAGGCAGATAGCAGGGTCAGGGACAGTCCCCATTTCAATTGTTGGACAACCCACATGAAGGCCAAGGTGCACATCTGCTACATATGTACAGGAGTGGAGGTAGGGAGTAGGTCTAGCTCTATTTTTAAAATAACTACTTGAGGCTGAATTTAGCTCAGGGGTAGAGTTAGTTGCCTAGCACACACAAGCCTTTAGATATGATCCCTAACACCACAAAAAATAATACAAAATAAAATAAGACAGTGTTTATTCTGGGTGTAAAGTATAATATATAGTTTAATTAAAAGCTATAAAAACATAGAATCAGAGGTGAGGAGGACACAACATCTCTCCCAACTGGAAGTTACTGGGACCAGCGGGACCCAGGCACGCAGGAACTCTGCCAGACCAGTGGCAAGGGTTCCTTCTGATCTGTCTAGGCTGGTGCCCTAAGTAGACCTTGCGCACAAACTCCGCAGCCAGTCCCACAACTCCCAGAGGAAGCTCCACTCTAAGGCGCTCTAACACGCCCAGGATCACAGGATTCCAGAATCACAGGATCACAGAGACAGCTTGACTCTGAGGAGGAGTTCTGACACAACCAGGATCTTAGGAAGGACAGGTCCTAGTCAGATTTAGCCAGGGCAGGTAACACTAGAAATAACCAGATAGTGTGGGGCAAGTGTAAGAATATAAGCAACACAAAACAAGTTTACTTGGCATCATCAGAAACCAGTACTCCCACCATAGCAAGTCCTGGATACACCACCACACCAGAAAAGCAAGATTCAGATCTAAAATCACTTCTCATGATGATGATACAGGACTTTAAGAAAGACATAAATAGCCCTCAAAGAAATACAGGAGAACACAGGTAAACAGCTAGAAGCCCTTAAAGAGGAAACACAAAAATCCCGTAGAGAACTATAGGAAAACACAATTAAACAGGTAAAGGAAATGAACAAAACCATCCAGGATCTAAAAATAGAAATAGAAACAATAAAGAAAACAGAAAGAGAGACAACCCTGAAGATAGAAAACCTAGGAAAGAGATCAGGAGTCATAGATGCAAGCATCACCATCAGAATACAAGAGATAGAAGAGAGAATTTCAGGGGCAGAAGACACCATAGAAAACATTGACACAACAATCAAAGAAAATGCAAAAAGCAAAAAGCTCCTAACCAAAAACATCCAGGAAATCCAGGACACAGTGAGAAGACCAAACCTAAGTATAATAGGTATAGAAGAGAGTGAAGACTCACAAGGTAATGGGCCAGTAAATATCTTCAACAAAATTATAGAAGAAAACTTCCCTAACCTAAAGAAAAAGATGGCCATGAACATACAAGAAGCCTACAGAACTCCAAATAGACTGGACCAGAAAAGAAATTCCTCCTGTCACATAATAATCAAAACACCAAATCCACTAAACAAAGAAAGAAGTTTAAAAGCAGTAAGGGAAAAAGGTCAAGTAACATATAAAGGCAGGCCTATCAAAAGTACATTGGACTTCTCACCAGAAACTATGAAAGCTAGAAGATCCTGGGCAGATGTCATACAGACCCTACAAGAACACAAATGCCAGCCCAGGCTACTATACCCAGCAAAACTCTCAATTACCATAGATGGAGAAAACAAGATATTCCATGACAAACTAAATTTACACAATATCTTTCCACAAATCCAGCCCTACAAAGGATAATAGATGAAAAACACCAACATAAGGAGCAAAACTACACCCTAGAAGAAGCTTTCAACAAACCCACACAAACCTAATTCTACCTCTAACAACAAAAATAACAGGAAGTAACAATCACTTTTCCTTAATATCTCTTAAAATGAAAATTAATATTACCAATATATCTTAATCAATTGAAATTCAAAAGTATAAGGAATTAGAAATTTGTTGGATGTCATCCAGTGATCTCTCTAATTTGGTAATTGGAGAAATTGGTCCAATAAAGTACAATCCATATACATTTCTGCTTGTTTGTACGTGACAGTGTCTTGCTGTGTACCAAATAATGGTCTTCAAATCATGCGTCTCTTATCTCAGCCTCTGTACTAGTATGATTGCTTATTTGATGTTTTTACACTATACTATGGTTTTCAGACAGCTTACATATTTCACAATTATTTATACAGCCAAAAGAAATGTACATAATTTTTGGGGGGAGGTGGCTTATAAGAGAACAACAAAGAGTGAGACTGAATGCTTTGCTTGATGTTTGTAACTATTGTATCAAGTTTGAAGAAGAGGACTTCAAACTGGGGTGAATGCTTTTCAAAATCATCACTGCCAATGAACCAGAATCTTACCCTCACCTAATGTCTGTGCCACCCTCCGAACAGAACCATTGTTCATTGAAACAGTTGATGAATGACTTCATGGATAAACCATCTTAATACACACACCATTTCTTAAATGAATGTAACCTGTTCCCTGTGGGCTGAGAATGATGACTATCATTCAAGTCAAATAGCTTTGACCATAGCAGGAAATCTGTATCCAAATAATCATGCCTACAATTCATTCCTTGGCGCAGCAGAACTGTCAACTCTTAGCTTAGCTACTATGGAGGTAAAATCCTTTGGTGATGTGAGGGTCATTGAAGTACAACCTTATTACAATGAACTCCAGTATCTAAAAATTGCTCTTATTTTGGGTTTGTACAAAGAGCCAAGATTTTAAAGCTGTACTAGAAACAAAACCAAACTAACAAACAAAAGACTTTACCTATTTATGTTCATTTAATAACATGTCCATCATTTTTATGATTGTATAAAACATATATTGTGTTGAACACAATAAAAATTACTTCAATTAAAGAAAAAGCTATAAAAGCACCTCTCATTTTAAACAAACAACTAAAAGTAAATGGTGGTGAATGCACTCGCATACTAACAAAATTTGTACTTGGATCCACAGACTGGAATTATAGGTGATCTTCCTCCTCTGTGTTTTTCCAATTTAAAATAATGTTCCAATAACTAAAATTTTGAGTAGATACCTGAAATGATTATTACTTTATTGCCAATTGGTACACAAATGGCTTTAGGGAAGTATGACATAGGAACTGTGATATCTTTTGACTCAGAAATATTAGATTAGAATTGTAGCCAGCAAGACACCTACCTTGGGATAATTAGAGATTGGAACATCTAAAATAGTGTCTGATCTGAAAATATTTCTTCCCACTCCAAACACTAAACTGTGCCATTTTTCTTTGCCAATTTATCTTGCCTTTCTCTCAGTTGCAAAGAGAAAAGTCTGGTGTGGTAGTTGATGGGTAAGAGAGGGACAGTACAGAATGTAGACAGTATCTGGAGATAGAGGGAAAAAGTGACATATTGTTTCCCTTTCATTGAAAATAGATTTCTTTCTCACATAATATTTCCCAATTCTTGTTTCCCCTCTCTCCACTATTCCAGCTCCTTCCCACCTTCCCTCCTACCAGATCCATGGGTCCTCTGTCTCCCACTAGAAAATAAACAAAATAATAAACTAAAATACAATAAGAAAACAAAACCCGACACATTGCAATTGGACAAAACAAGCAGAAGAAAAAAGAGGCTAAGAGAAGACACAAGAAATAGAAACCTACACATTTGCATACTCAAGAATCCTATAAAGACACTAGACTGGAAGCCATAATATGTGCACGAAAGATTTATAATATAAAAAGAGGAAGAAAAAATATATAAATAAAGTAAAAAACTAAAAATAATAAGATAAAATTACAAAGAAAGAAAGGAGTAAACCCTGACATGACATTAAGAGACAAGGAACCTCCAAAACTACAGCAGAGTCATTTTCTGCTGGCCATCTACGACTGGTCATGCAGCCTACCCTTAGAAATAGCTTGTTTCCCCAGTGAGACTCCCTAGGAGGAAACTAAGTTTTCAAGTGGTTATCAACTGGAGATTGCTTCTGGGTTAGGGGCATGTGTCCACCTGCCTTTCAGCTACAGCATCACAATTGGTACAGGACTCCAGTAGGGATGCATGTGGCCTCAGTCTGAATTCATATGAGCTTTGATCCTGTTGATTTAGAAAACCATGTTTCCTTGAGTCCTCCATTCTCTCTGACTCCTACTCTCTCTGTGCTTCCTCTTTGGGATTCTCTGAGTCCTGAGGGGAGGGATTTAATGGAGACATCCAAGGCTGAGTGTACCAGCCTTGGTCTCTTACTCTCTTTATACAATCTGGGTATGGGTCTTTGTATCTGTTGCCATCTGCTGCAGGAGAAAACTTCTCTGGTGATGGCTGAGCAAGGCACTGACCTATGAGTGTAGCAGAATGTCACTAGGAGTCATTTTGTTGCTACTTTTTTTGTTTTTTAGAACAGTAGTGTTTGGTTTTAGCTTAGGACACTGGATTTGGTTTGCAAGTATTTTATTGAGTATTTTTGAATCTTTATGTGGCTTGGGTGTCAGGGTAACTGTGGCCTCATAAAACGAATTAGGCAGTGCTCTTTCTTTTACTATTTTGTGTAATAATTTGAGGAATATTGAGATTAACGCTTCAAAAGTCTGGTAGAATTCTGTACTAAAACCATCTACCCCTGGGTTTTTTGTTTGTTTGTTTATATTTTTATCCCATTTGGTTTGTTGGGAGACTTTAATGACTGGTTCTATTTTGCTGGGGACTATAGGTTTTTAAGGTGTGTTCTTAGGATTCTCTGGATTTCCTTGTATTTGTTGTTATGTCCCCCTTTTCATTTCTAATTTTGTTAATTTGAATATACTCTCTTTGTTTTTTAGTTGATTTGGAGAAGATTTTGTCAATCTTACTGATTTTTCTCAAAGAACTTGTTCTGTTTTATTGATTCTTTGTTTGATTCATTGGTTTGTTATTGTTGCTATTTTATTGATTTCAGCGAGAATTTGATTGTTTCTTGCCATCTATTCCTTTTACATCTGCTTTCTTCTTTTTGTTCTAGAGCTTTTAGGTGTGCTGTTAAGTTGCTAATATGAGATTGCTCTAATTTTGTTCTTTTTTTTTTTTTAACATAGGTACTTAGTACTATGAAGTTGCCTCTCTGAACCACATTCATTGTAGCCCATAAGTTTGGGTATGTTGTGCATTAATTTTCATTCAGTTCTAGAGAAATCTTCAATTTCTTTTTTAAGTTCTGTCTTGACCCATTTCTCATTCAATGGTGAGTTGTTCAGTTTCTGTGAGTTTGTAGGCTTTCTGTTTTTGTTGTTGTTGATATCCAGTTTTAATCCATGGTGGTAAGGGTGTAATTTCCATTTTTTTGTTTTGTTGAGACTTGGTTGTCTGAGCATGTAGTCAGTTTTAGAAAATGTTTCATGAATTTCTGAGAAGATATATTCTTTCTTGTTTGAATGAACTGTTCTGTAAATATCTGCTAGGTCCTTTAGATTTATAGCCTCAGTTAGCTAGAGCATTTCTCTGTTTAGTTTTTGTCTGGATGAGAGTCTATTGGTGAGAGTCAGGTCTCTCACTATCAATCCAAGAGGGTCAATTTGTGATTTAAGTTGTAGAACTGTTTCTTTTATGAATTTGGGTGCCCTTGTGTTTGGTGCACAGATATTAAGAATTGCAATATCCTCTTGATGGGTTTTTTCCTTTAATCAGTATGTAGTATTCTTCCCTTTCTCTTCTGATAGGTTTTGGGTTAAAAATCTATTTAGTCAGATATTAAAATGACTATACCAGCTTCTTGCTTCTTAGGTGCATTTGCTTGGAATATCTTTTTCCATCCTTTTACCCCAAAGTATGCTGTAGGCTGGCCAGTCTGGGTCTCCCTCAACCCATTGGGGAATAGGGTCCTAGTCAGGTACACAAGTCATCGGTGGAGAAATAATGGCAGACACCACACATGGAAATGCTGAATCTGAGTGTATTTCTCAAAAATGGCATCAGACTTTTACAGTCATTACAAAAGAGAAAAGAAAAATCTGGCAGCTCAGCGGTCGAGGTACATCT
>JADRCD010166929.1:0-11620 GCA_019843815.1 Montemys delectorum
CATCATCATCATCATCATCATCATCATCATCATCATCACCAACACTACCAACATCCTCATTAAAAGCTACTGAGTTTTGTGCATACTTATTGGGATGATCAATCATGGTTGTTAACATGATGCACCTGGGAAGTGGAACCCTCACCTAAAGAATTGCCTTCATTAGATTGGACTGTGGGTGTATCTGTGGGACATTTTCTTGATTGCTAATTGATATATGAGAGCTCAGCCCCTTAAAGGCATTGCTATCCATAAACAAGCGGGCCTGAATTATATGAGAGTAGCTTACTTTGAGCCTGGAAGCCAGCCAATCATCAGCATTCCTCTGTGGTTTCTCCTTCAGGTTCTTGGCTTTGGTTTCTGATTTGGCTGCCTTTGATGATGGGCTATAACTTGTAATCTCACATGAAACATCCTCTTTACAAAATGATATTTTTCACAGTAACAGAAAAACTAAAACCAGTACATCTACTTTATGAGTACTGAATGTCGCAGTAGGACAGTGTCCTCAGCAGGATTCACCCATATTGACTGTTTCATGGACTAGATGCCCAGCTGTCAATTCCTATACTAACTTCTTGCAGGCATGTGCGACCAATGACATCCGGGTTCCATTTGCCCCAGATAAAATTGTCGCAACACTAAATCAAAAACTTACTAACTTATGGAAGCATGAATTTTTATGTGCACTTTGATTACTTAATTATGCATTTTTCCAAAGAGTACTTTTATAGATGGCAGCAATGTCAAAAGGTTGGGTGTGTCTGCTCAATTCTATGTCTTCTTTTGTGTTTATTTGGAATCTAGAAGCAGAGGTTAGTTGATGAACTTAGAAGGTGGTGGGAATAATGACCAAAATAGACTTTAGAAAAAAAAAAACAGTTTCATGCAATTTCATCTGATCAGAGGCTTTGTAGAAAGCAATGATACTCTGAATAGCAAGGCAGACATGTTTATCCTAGAAAATAGCAGATTACCAGGGTTACATCAACCCCTGAACTGAAGATGAAGGAAATACTTACCTTTTCCTGTGGCTCACTAGGCAGCTCTTCTAGGTTGTTTTCAGAGGTAGTCTGCTGGAGTCTCAAATTGTAACATTATGGGTCCAGCTCTGCCTCTACTTGCAAATGTGGACATGTGACACCTGGTGGGAAGATTGTGGGGTACAGGCTCCCCTCCCCTTTGTTTTAACTTTACAGTAAACAGTGTGATCATCTTGGCAGTGCCAATGACATTCTGCAGAGAAACTTGCCCCTCCATTCAGCTACCAGACTAAGAGACAGTGGACCCCATGGAGCTGGATTTTCTCCAGGACTGTCCTGCTGGGAGAAGCAATAAGCTGGAACCTGGTGAAGGGCAGAATTAGAGCTTGCCTCCTGAAAGAGGTTTCGCACAGTGTTGACAACTTGTCAAAAGAGCTTGTAGATGAGATTGGAGTCCAGACAACGTTGATAGGTGGGGGCACATTTTGAACAGAAGTGTTTCGCTATGCATACTTCTTGCCCTCTTTAGAAAACCTAACACTTGTGGTAACAGACCACAAATGGACCCAAGGTAGAGGTCACTTGTTCTTTACAACCTCACCCTCTTTCGCTGTATTGAGAACATCTCCTTTTTACACTTTCTCTATAACCTGTGATTTAATTGGTGTTTTGAGGACGTGGTTGCTTCCAGCTTGTTAGGACAGCAAGGAGTAGGTTTCAACTCTAACCACTCCAGCAATGACAACAAACTTGGGAAATCAGCATTCATGTTTCCTTTTAGCAAATCCATCACACGTAAACGTTTCTTTTCTGTGACTGAATATGGCCTGTGTAGCAAAGAAATGATTGGGCTTTATTCCTAAGGGGCCACATTGAGTGATTTGACAAGAACTTCTTTCATGTTTAGAAAAAGAATATTCCTGTGACCTTCAGGACTGGGCTGTGACTAACTCAGCTTCTTGGCTCACAGAAAGCTTGGCGTTCTACTAAGGAGCTTTTCTCTTTTCTATTTGAAGCCAGATCAGTGGATCTGAGGTGACTGTGCCAGCATTTTTGGTTCTCACCCCAGTGGGTTTTTTTTTCCGGTGTGTTACTTTATGAAGTTATATATTGGAACACTCTGAAAGGACTCTCTGTGCCTCCCTTGATCTGCTCACTTATATAACTATCCTGCCCATCTCATTTCAATTTCATTTATAGATGTTCTAGATGAAATTCTCTAGTGTGTGAGGATCAGAGGGTGTGTATGTAAGGGTATGTGCTCATATTCATATGTGTGTGCACATGCATGTGGAGGGAAGAGAACAACTTTGCCTGTCATTTGTCTCAGGTGAGGAGGTCCATTCTCCTCTCTCTCTCTCTCTCTCTCTCTCTCTCTCTCTCTCTCTCTCTCTCTGTGTGTGTGTGTGTGTAAAAAGTCTGTGTGCCATTCTTATACAAATATTTGTGCAGATGCATTCATTCATATGTACTGTACATGTGTAGGATCCCATGGAGGATTTTGGGCAGCAGATTCCCTGGAACTGGAGCATTAGGTTGTTGTAGGATGCCTGATGTAGGTACTGGGAACTGCTGAATCTTGTTCCTCTGCGAGATGAGTAAACACTCAATCTCTGAGCCATCTTCTCCACGTCATCAAACACCTCGTTTTGTTTTTTCCTTAGTCGTATTTTATTGGATATTTTATTTATTAACATTTCAAATGTTACCTTATTTCCCTCAGATTTGCTCCCAGAACCCCCTATCATATATCCCCTCCTCCTGCTTCTATGAGAGTGGACCCCCACTCACCCACCCACTTCTGCCTCCTTGATCTCTCATCCTCCTACACTGGAGCATGAGCCTTCCCAGGACCAAGGGCCTCTTCCCCCATTGATCCTGGACAAGGCCATCCTCTGCTACATATACGGTTGGAGCCCATGGGCCCCTTCATATGTACTCCTTGGTTAGTGGTTTAGACCCTGGGAGCTCTGATTGGTTGATATTGTTCTTCCTATGGGGTTGCAAACCTCTTCAGCTCCTTCAGTCCTTTCTCTAATTCCGCACTAGGGAGTCCATGCTCAGTCCAATGGTTGGTTGCGAGCATCTACCTCTGTATTTGTCAGGCTCTGGCAGATCTTCTCAGGAGACAACCATATAAGGCTCCTGTAAGCAAGCATTTGTTGGCATCCGCAATAGTATCTGTGTTTGGTGACTGTATATGGGATGGGTCTTTAGGTGGGGCAGTCTGTGGATGGCCTTTCTTCAGTCTCTGCTCCACACTTTGTCAACATATTTGCTCCTATGAATATTTTGTTTCCCCTTCTAAGAAGGACTGAAGCACCCACACTTTGGTCTTTCTTCTTCTTGAGCGTCATGTGGTCTGTGAATTATACCTTGGGTATTCCGAGCTTTTGGGATACCTTGTTTATTTTTTGAGTCAGCGTCTCTTACCTACCTATCTTTATCCATCATAGTCTGGACTTCTGCCTCAGTCTATAAGGTAGTCCAGACAATGATGAACAAAGGTCTATGGGAGCACACCTTGACCTGGACTGCTTAGATGCAGATATCCCTGATCCTCTACACTTTAGCCTTTCTTTGTTCCTCTTTATAACATGACCAAGTTGATCAAGTCACCTTTTTTATTTCTGCTTTCCACTATTAACTTAGATGCTTGATTGGCTTCTTGAGGACAGATGGCTGAATTTGGCTTCTTGTGGCACAGGCTATGACACCAAGTTTGGTAACAACATCAGTGCAAGGAAAAGATATCAAAACATTTGTAGGAAGCTTCTGGCATCCTTACCCCCTCTATAGCAGGAAAAGTCCCATGCCCAGCTGCAAAAATTCCCTGCCTGTCAGCATTGCCTGTAGCAGTTGCTAGTGTGAAGGGGGAAATTGTAAAGTGCCTGTAGGTTTCTGAACACCAGTAGCATGTGACTGCCAACTATTGTTGTTGTAAAGGAACCCGATTCTAAATCTGTGTACTTGGATAGCTGTGCTCGGTTTATTTAGAACATGGCATTTGGAGAGATATAAAATACCAGTATGCTGTGGTTTTTGCCTTTTCTTATTTTCCTGAGCAAATTAGTCAGGTCTTTTTACTGAACGATTACCTAGCTGTAGGATGTAGGAGGGAGGACTGGTGAAGAAGTGTTTTGTCATGGTGCCTAGTGTGGTAGACTTTTTATGTTGTTATTTTGAGTAGGAATAATCATCTGTATTGGTTTATAAGGGTGGAATTTGGTCATGACATTGATTCCAAAGAAGAGAGCAGCCATGAACAATTTGATTTATGATGGTGTTAAGGCAAATATTTCATATTCAGTTTCTACAATCTAAGGTCTCCTGGCTGGTGTTTAAATGTCAGAATGTATTCAACAATTTCTTGATGAGTACCATACCTCAGATGGAATGTATAATTTACTTTTTGAGGGCAGAGTCATATTTTGTTTTGACCTATTTGAAAATAAGGAGGCTGCCTCTGTATTAGTTGTTCTTAGGTGAGACAAATAGACTTCTTAGATACTCATGCTGTGGGGTATATAACATTGCCAAGTAACTTGATTCTGAAGTTAGCTGATAATATTTATCCATGTGTACCACGTTTATGGAATACTCTTCCTATTTTTAAGTGATGGAAACTATTGACCCAAGGTGTATGATACTGTAAGGCTTGAGTTAACAAGAAAACAGGGAAGTGGTCTTGTAATGCTCCGGGAACATGCATCTGATGATCATAAGGAATATACTTTGATTCACAGTTTTTCTTTGTATGTCTTTCTACTGGCTATAATGTTACTTTTTCAATTCTTCCAGTTCTGTTTTTATTCCTGAGAACATGTGTCACACCAAGACATAATTGTTCTCTGATTTACCTATCTTTAGACTCAAAGCATAAGTTTCATAAGGTCAAGATCCAAGCCTTTGTCTGCACTAGAATGTTAAGGGACCTTCCAAAATATCTCAGATCCAAGAATTTCACAACAGTACTAGCTCAGGTTTTCCCATCTCTAACTTTTCAGGGTTAGACCCAAAGCAGTCTTCACACGTTTTCTAAGTTTGGATAATGAACTCCTTTTGAACTTCATGGTCATGGCACATGTCCTTGAACATTCTTTCTAATGGATGCCATATGTTCCTACAGGGAGCATGACTTCGGCAACTTCACCTATCATTTTAAAATGGGATCCCAAAAGTTTGGAAATCCGGACACTCACAGTGGAAAGACTGTTGGAGCCACTTGTGACACAGGTAAGGGGCTTTTTACTATGTATGTTTTTTTGTTGTTGTTGTTGTTGTTGTTGTTGTTGTTGTTGTTGTATTGGTGAGTTCCATGATCTTCTCAAGACTGTTCAAGTTTTTAAAGAGGATACACCTTGCCATCCTGCAGACTACTAAGTACATATCATTTCTTCAAGTGAGGACAGTCTTGTTGCCTTAAATGATTTAAAGAAGCTTTCAGCAATACTTCATATGACTTATTTAATTGATGAGATAATAAAAGAGGAGGCCCTTGGTGAAGGGAGCCCTCACTTGCAACAATGGTTTCAATGTGTAGATGAATGATTTCTCAACCACTTTCAGATGTAAGTGCATAGATGGGAAAAACTGTTGTCATTATTCTCCTTTGAGTTGACCAAGGCAAACTCTGGCTTGTTAGACTGGACAGTTGCTCTATTTTTGTGTTGACACATTTCCATGAGGTGACTGTTATGAGCACAAAATATCAACAGGATTTTAAGTGTTGGGAATTAATGTTTAGTGTCTCATGAATCATGTCCTTTGCAATCTGAGCCCTTAAGTTCCTGGAATATGAAAATGTGAACTTTTATGATGCATTTGTAGAGATTCATTATGCCACATGAAGCTTGAGGCTATTTTTATTGGTTTGTGCTATGTGCTTTAACAAATTACCATCAAGTTAATGGCTTCAAGCAACATAGATTTATTGTTTGATGACTTTAGAGGTCAAAAAATCTAAAGTCAAGGCATGGGCAGTGCAGGGCTGCATTCTTATTGGATACTTGAGCCGAAAACCATGTCCTTGCCTTTTTTTTTTTTTTAGCTCCTCTTGACTTTTGTGACTCCTCTTGACTTCTGTGACCTCTTCCTGTATATTTGACATCAGCAATATAGAATCTGCACATTTCATTCCCTTGTCTCTTCTGTATTCATCTACCCTCTTCTTCCTGTATATTTGACATCAGCAATATAGAATCTGCACATTTCATTCCCTTGTCTCTTCTGTATTCATGTACCCTCTCTGATATTGATCTTCTTAGGATGCTGTTATATTGAGCCTACTTGAATATACTAGAAAATTACCTATATCTTCATATCCCTAACCAAAGTGTATCTTTAAAGGCCTCTTGCTATTTAAGGGAAAATACTTAGAGTTTCTGTGAATAGAGGGTAGCTGTTCTGAGGGGACTGAGGGTTATCATTCATCATGACACAGGGTAGCTTCTGGTACTCCCCACGTAAAAAAACATTTTCATTAAGTCCCCAAGTTACTGAAAGTCTCAAACATTATAGCTTCAATTGTATTTCAAAGTCTCACCAATTTTATTGCCTTTAAAGTCTCTAAACTCATCTGAATGTTTTAGGGATAATTCCATCAAAGTTCTTTTCCACCTGTTTAACTGTGAGAGGATACGGCATGGTCTTCTGAAGTGAATTGATAAGAGAGCCAGACAATCTCAGTTATACACTTTCCAACTCCAAAACCAAGGAAGTACAAGAAAACTTTGCCAGCCTCAAGATTATAGCTTCCAGTGGGCAAGTGCCATTGGATTCCAAGGCCTGTGAACAACTTTCTGGGGCTTGAGATTCTCCTGTTGCTCATGTACATGTGTGGCCTGAGTTTCTGCAGATCAAATTTGAGGGATGCAGTAATCCCTTTGAGTTCTGCCCTTTAAGTAGAGGCTTTTAACCTTTTCAAGAACATCATGGTTTCCCATGTGTACCTGTGAAAACTCATTCTGTTGAATATTCTGTTCCAGAAAGTCTTTCTTCAATACCCCCATGTCTAGACACTGCCTCTGATGCAATAGTCAAGGTGTAGGTTCACAGCACCCTTGGTACTTGATACTTTGAATTGTGTATTCATATAAGGTACTAGCAAAAGGCCTAGCAAAAGGCCATGGGGTTACACAATAGGTTGTGTCTCTTATTAAATAAGGAATGGAGAGAGTGTTATAGTTTTGGAGTGGAGCTGATACATAAAACCCTTCAGGAATGAAGTTTATTAGGAGAAACTCAGTTTAAGCCTTCATTTGAAGTTTATTAGTTTGAAACTCTATTTGAGCCCTGAGTTGAGAAAGTATTAGAACCACTTAACAGGACATTAAATGGGGAAGGACTTACCTTTAAAATCTGGAAGCAGTCTTCAGAACAAAATTAGTCATGGTGGCTCATACCTTTAATATTTAACCTTAGAAGACAGGGGCAGACACAATGATGTATATAGTGAGTTCCAGGTCAGCCAGGGTACATTATAAGACTGTGACTCAAACAAACAAAATACCCAACAAAACAAAAACAAGCACAAAACCCAAACCCCAAACCGAAACCAATAGAAGACAAAAAAGGAGTGGGGGGATGTTGGAAGATTAGCTTAAAGTGAAAGCTTCCAAAAGAAGGGGTCCTTCAGGGAAAATCCTTCAACAAAGGATCTGTCTCACATCTGTAAATTGTCTGGGACTATTGGGAAGGTCCATATCATATCATGTGATGTAGTCTTAGGTAACCTATGTGGAAAAGAACATGGAGTAATTGGGCATCAGTTAGAATCACAAAGTGAGAGCTGAAACCATAGAGCCAGATCAGCTTCTGAATCTAGCTGCCAGGCAGGGTCTGGGGCCTTGGTGGGTATCTTCTGGCGCTGAGATCTCCCCTCTTAGGTGACCACAGTTTTAAAGATAAAAACAGTAACTGGACATCTCCCTACAGGTTTTCCTGAAAGCAACTATTTTAATTTGGACCTCTTTTGCAGTCTTCAAAGGCTGAAAACTTTCCAAATTATCCTTTTCTCTTTCTTTTCCTTTTTAACTGTAATCATTTTCCCCTGTGTTTACGTGTTTTCTCTCACATTTTTAAAATAATCATCCTGGGGAAATGAAGCAATCCCTTCATGGCTTTGCTTAGAATGCCTTCAGTTGGATATCTATGTTCCTCACTGTTCTGGTTTCCACAGAGTTGAAGAAATCAATTGAGCCTAATTTTCTGTTACTCTCCAACAAAATTTTCCTTTCTTCTTTCCAACACCATGATCCTTACTTACTTCATTCCATCCCTCTGCTAATGTCTCCTTTGATGATCAGATTTCTGACAAATCTCTTTAGGATGTTTTGAGACACTGTTGGGACCATGTTCTTGATATTCTCGACAATCACTAGCAGAGGTTTTAGGAGATATACTTAAAAACAATCAAACAAAAACGAAATAAAATCCACAGAAACCTTCTAGTGAGGAAAACAATGATTGAAATATTGTATTCATTCATTGTGGTGAGGTGAAGAGGTCAGTGGGCAATTTCAGAGAGTTCTCTTCTTCTGCCTCTGGAGTCTGGGGATAAAACTTAGTCATCAGATTTGTTGGAGAGTGCCTTTACCTGCTGAGCCTCTCACTGGCCAAAGAAGTTTGATTATTTTTATTAGCATTATTACTTTATCATCATCATTACTATTAAGGCTTCTTTCACATGCTGTGTTCCTTTAATCAATCTGAGGGCTACAAACAAAGCCCCACTGTGCAAAGACAGAGACTGTATTACTTTCCAGTGGCTGCTGCCATGATTTACCATGGTTGTATCTTGTAACTTAAAGACTACAGACATGTAACTTTACAGTTGGGAGAAGGGATTTAGCTATGCAACTGACTATAATACCCGTGAAATACCTCCAGTGTCTGTGTGCTTTAACTTGCATGCTATAGGGTGATAAAAATTCTCTCATGCATGTTGTTGTTCAGCGGGAAATTTTTACATGGTAGCATGTGAAGAATCACTTCCAGCCGTGGAATGAACTCGTACTGAGCCATGGGATGTGAACTCTGCTTCTTGGAACACTTAAGAAGGAAAAAAGGAAGAGAATAAAATGTTAGATATAAATTCCACAACTGACATTTAATGAAAAATGTAGAACACAGAGAAGAATTGGACCACAGCACCAGTGTATCAAATGAATGCACACGACTTCATGAATAAAATACTGTTCATAGCAAAAGCAAATGCCCAGGGGAAGCCTGTTACTACTTCACACTTTCTTGAAAGATTTGATACTGGGTGAAACAAAGAACACAAAAAGTAGAAGTTGATGTGTTCAATCAAATTCCTTCCCTTACTTAAAAAAAAAATCAAGAATTTACTATTAATAAAAATTAAATTTTCTAGTATAACTTCACATAATATTAATTAAGATGTGTATGAAAGTTAGATTTGTCTGACAACATTGGCATTGATAGATTTTTTTTTTTTAAGAAATTTACCACTAATAAAGTCCTGGAATTAGAAGAGAGAATTTACCCTCCATCGTTAGTAAGCTAATGAACCAAAGGTCGTTCCATTAAAACAGGAAAGCATCTACTGGAATGCTGGTCTTCATTTCCTTACGTAAATAATATTAAATGCATGATAAATGACACCAACTGCTGTTTAAAAAGTGTAATGAGTTCTTCTAAATTGTCCCGATAGGCAAGAAATCTCCACAGGGTTGTTTTAGTTTTAGTTTTAGTTTTTGTTTTGTCCACTTTCATGTCATGTAGAGGATTATGCACTGGGCCCTGTGAAGTTATGCAGCAGGGAATTCAACGGTTGACTTTGACTTATATGCATAGTATTAATAAGTAGCTCAGAAGCTAAGTGATAAGAGATGTATGGGCTTTAAAATCTTCAAAATCTGTTTACATGTTTAGAGAAAATTTGTAATTTTAGCCCTCTCCTGTAGTAATTTGTGCCTCAAATAGACCATCCCTTCTTGATTCCCAAGAGTACTTACTCCCCTTAGTTACATTTGCAATGAGAGAAATGGAAAGTTCATTTTCAGCTCTGGGTTTGACAAACCACACCTTTTAATTCCAGAATTAAAAGCAGCATTCAGAAAATAAGTCCCTCTAAGAACCAAGCCATTTCTCCCACCCCCCTTTTTCCTATGCTATATTATGTCTTCTTAACAATATCCACTATTTAATATGTCATTTATAAATTCACCAAAACAATGGTCATGTAAAAGGAGGACTCATGGTTCCCTGCTCAGGACCCTTTTCCATTTATCTTAAGAATATCAGTATTGATAAATATCTTCATTTACAGATTAATACATTTGAGTGTGTAACACTACAATGTTAAAGCAGCTGTGCATACATTCCTGTTAAAGAACTAAATAGGGGAAAAAATAAGAGATCCAAGAACACCATATGATGGGGGATCTGGTCAAGGTGTTCATTCTTTGATACCTTTCTGTATCTTTCTCATGTTTGGACGGTGTTTGAGGGTAGCTGTACCTGAACCATATAAAATTTCATAAGGATTTTTGATAATTGTGTAGCTTTTCTTCTTTAAAATGTCTGTACATAAATATAGAGTAATTGCATGGCTTGAATAGAAGTAACCTGGTCATGAGTCAAGGACTTAATTCTATCACTTATATGAACATTTAACTGACTGAATGACTATTTAATATTTCTAGTGGCTTACATATAGTCTCATCTCTTAATGTCAGCACTTCTCAAGTCACTAGTAAATGGGATATGTAGCAGATGGTTCTATTGACATACTTCTTTGAATTAAGGTCACAGGAAAGATTGTGAAGCAGTCATTGGTGGCCACTTCTAAGATACAAATTTAATTGATGACTATGTAATCTAGAGTCAGATTAATTTCTGTTTGGGTATTAGGCTCAATATTTTAATGTCTGCCAACAGATGGGAGTGATGCTCTTTCAGTTATATGTCCAGCTGTGGGTTGGCCATGTTTTGAAACTTGATTAATACATAAAGTCTTTTTAAACACACACACACATCATGAAAGAGAGATTTGAAAATGATACTTAAGCTATTAAAGATGTAAGAATGCAATGCACATATATGTCTACTAGCATTTTTTGCAAAATAGATCCAAAATGCAACCTAGCTAAAAACCAGCATTAATTACATTGAGGATATTTTTCAGAGACAAAGAATCACTGTCCATGAGAAAATACGTTAGTGTAATTCTAGCTTAGTTGTTTGTTTTACACACACAAACCACCCTGGAATACAATAGGAGTTATCCATCTCCCACTGTTAGAGACAGCTGCTTTCAATCACAGATATCCAGAGCACTGTGGTGTAATTTTACTGTGCTTGGCATACATTTACCCTCTGTTAACTGGCACCATCTGCCCATGCCTTCCCTAGGAAATCCAGACTCAATCAGCCAACCATTATCATGATTTGAGACTACAAACTAACTCTCTTAGTGATGAAAGTACTGAATTCTCTTATAGAAGAATATTTATTTGCAGTAATGTCTGGAATAAATGTGGTCATTATATTTTATAATAATAAAAATAATAGTCTTACCACTAGCCAAGAACTACTGCAGATAGGGAGGGGAGAGAGAGAGAGAGAAAGAGAGAGAGAGAGAGAGAGAGAGAGAGAGAGAGAGAGAGAGA
>JADRCD010166932.1:0-11515 GCA_019843815.1 Montemys delectorum
CCCCCCCAGCCCTCGCGCACATCGCCCTTCCCTCGGTTTGCTGAGGGAGGGTCGGACAACCTCCCCAGGGGCCCCCGCGGCTCTGCGGAGAGAAGAGGTTCCAGCCAGGCAGAGTCCAGCTAGGAGCGCGGCGCGGGATCTCAAAGTGTAGATCTTGAAGGGGGCGGGGTGTGAGAGAGCGAGGGAGGGCGGGGGAGAGAGGAGAGAGAGAGAGAGAGCGCGAGCGAGCGAGCGAGCGAGGGAGAGCGAGGGAACGATTCAGAGAGCGCCAGAGCACGGCAGAGCGCGCACCGACGAGGGGCAGTCGGGTGCCTCTCTGAGATGTAAGTGCGTAGAGGTCTCTCTGGCCTACCTACTAGCAGCACCATGCAGAAAGCCATCCGGCTCAACGATGGCCACGTCGTGTCCCTGGGACTGCTGGCCCAGAAGGACGGCACGCGCAAAGGCTACCTGAGCAAGAGGAGTCCGGACAACCCCAAATGGCAAACCAAGTGGTTTGCGCTACTCCAGAACCTGCTCTTCTACTTCGAAAGCGACTCCAGCCCTCGGCCCTCGGGGCTCTACCTGCTCGAGGGAAGTGTCTGCAAACGCACGCCCTCCCCCAAGCGAGGGGCCTCCTCCAAGGAGTCCGGCGAGAAACAGGTGAGGAAGCGCCGCGTCCCCACCTCCCGCGCCCCTGCTAAGGCCTCTGCGGGTTCAGGGCCTTCCATCCAGCTGCGGGGACAGAACTTTGACCCTCTCCTCTAAGAATTCAGGGCGTCTCAGCATCTTTCGCGGGATGGACTGGCTGGACCAAATCGGGAGGGTGACCCTAGTGCGGGCAGAGGAGGCAGAGATTGCGGGTAGGGCGCCGCTACGGCCGCCCTTGGCAGGGTGAACCCCGTAGGAGGTGGGGGGGGGGGGGGGGACAGGAAGCCTGAAAGTTGGAGATAGAGATGAAGATGGGGTGTAAAGGAAAGACCGGGTCAAGGGATCTCATCACCATCAGACTCAAAATGGTGCCCCTAGCCCCATCCCAACCCCCCACCCTCACCCCCATCCCTGATAGCCCCCATCTTCTGCCCGAAATGTGAAATTCCTTACACTTAGGCTTGGAAAGGGTGAGACAGACGTCGAAGCGTCGTGGTACCCTGCCTCACGCAGCTACGGGCGAATTATAATCTGCGCTAGCCTGGCCGAGTTAGGGAATGGGGAGGGGGTTGGGGAGTCGAGTTGGTTTTTTTTTTCTTTTTTTTTCTTTTCTTTTCTTTTTTTTTTTCTTTTTGTGCGATCTAGTGATGGTGTGCTCCAGCTGGCTCTGGCCAGGCTAACAAACTCCAGGGTTACAAAAAAACCGCTGAGATGCGCGGAGGCCAGGGCCAGGGCTGCTGTGAAGCAGTGGGACAAGTGGGTTCTTTCCTCCCCCCCCTCCCCCCGCCCCTTGCGCCGCCGCGGCCGCTGCAGTCGCCGCGGTAGCTTTGCGCTCACTCGTTCACTCGCTTGTGGCGTTGCCCAAATAGCAAGGCTAAAGGGCTAGGCCGCGATCCGCTGCGGGCCTAGACGTCACAGACGCGCTAGTTTGCCACTGAAAGGGGAGGGGCACCTGCAGCCTCTGGGTGGGAACCCTCAGGGAGAGATGTCTTTAAGCTTGATATCCCTCCCAAGGCATTTGGTCCCCTGGCCTCTTGGAGGGAAGAAAAAAAATACATGACAGTGTATCCTAAAAAAAAAAAGAAAAAAAAAAACAAAAAAAAACGTCAGCTCTAGGAGAGGCCTGACATTCACAGGGCCCAGCCCCACCTGGCTATTTGCCCGGATGGAGACACTGAGGCCTAGAGAGGGAGAGGAGGGAGGGGGGAGGAAAGAGAGAAATATTGATTGATTTTTTTTGCACAGCGTCATAGCAGGAGTCGACGTCGACGTAATGTTCTGAGAAGACAACCAACCAGGATCTCAAAAACATTCAGGCTGGTGGCAATTGAATTGACTGGGATGACAGCCACCCTTGAAGTTCTCCTTCTCCATAATTAGGACAGAGATCTGCACTCTGTCCCTTCACCACTCTCTTCATACCTTGCCTTAGCTCCTTTTAGCATTAGGTGACGGTTTCTGGGGAGGTGGGGGCTTGGAAGAGGGAGGGGGGAAGAAATTTGGGGGATGACTCTTGAAAATGACCAGTCAGGTGACCAAGCAGAGGCTCCCTGATGGCAAGGACCAGCAGCTCCTTTAGCTTGTAGCTAAATGGAGCCTTACCGGGCTCAGCTAGAACACCCAACCCCAGGCTGTCAGCTCTTAAGCCACAACACACCAGTAGATTGCACCCCCAGGCTCAGCCAGGGCCCCAGCTCCCTACATTACAGTAGAGTCTGAGCTCCTAGGTGGGAAGAAGACAAGATGGAGGCTGGAACCCGCCCTTCCTCCCCGCCCCTCCCCTAGTTGGCCCCTCCCCTAGTTGAATGGCTTCTTCCGGTGTGGCTTCAGTTAATACGCAGAAGTCCTCTGAGCCTGTTTTGTGTACAAAGGGGAAATGACGCTGGCCAGATGGATTCTGTAGGTCCTTGAGAACACAAAACCAAATTTTGTGTAGGAAAAGATACTCAACAATACAATTTAGTGGATTGTATTAGGATTATATCTGTTTGCATATTAGGTTAATCCATTCTTCTCTTCAGGCTGAGAAACTGAGGACCATAGAAAGGGAGTTGCCCTGTCAAAAACAAGACCTAGAATTGACTCAGGGTCTAAATTTGGCAAGATTAGCTGGTATCTGGTGGAAGTTCATTTTAAAGGGACTTCATTTTACCCAACTGTAAACCTATGGGAACAGAGAATGAGTCTGAACTGGAAATCCCCCATCCTGGTAGAAGTGGCAAGGTTGAGGACTGAACATAGCAGATATATAGAAAAATGCTTCTTGGGCTGGATGTGTTTGAAGTGTCATATGTTACTTCCATATTTCATGTCCTGAGAACTGACTGGGTACTGGGCATTATGCCTAAGGAGCTGGTGATCACAGATGCTGGGATTCTGGGGAACATAAATACAAAGAGGGAGGCGCATCAGAACCTGTAAAGACCTGGATTGTTGCAAGGTGTTTTGAGAGCCCAGGCTGATAATGACGTCATCTCACTCCACTGTACCCAGATTGATCTATGTTTAAAGCAGGAGCAGTATCCAGGGCTTTTTCTTACACTGGCTCTGCCCAGGGATCCCAGGGTCTTCTGAAATGAGATCGATGCATCTTGTCCCCCTCCCTCTTAGCTGCTGCAGGGTACCTCCCTGGCCTGGGCTCTGTTTACTCAGCCCTGATTTCCTCTCCTCCCAGCCCTGAACTGTGATGTGACCTGAATCAGAGCATGGGTTCCACATAGCTAGAGATTGGCCCTGGGAGCCCCGTACTCTGCTTCTAAACAGAGTCATCTACGGGGGCTTTTCCAAACCACCTGACATAATGTCTGGTGCTGGCTTCTCAGTAAGAGATCTTGCCAAAGTAACCTCAGAACAGCTTGTGCTCCCTCCAACCAGGAGAGGCCAATGTGGACAGAAGGTGCCTTATGATTCCCTTGAAAGAGAAAAAGGATTCAAGCAGACAGCAATGCCATTGGCTTGGAGCTTGATGTAAGCTTAGGCTCCATGAGCTGAGAGCCCCTCCCTCCACTAGGCCAAGGTTATTACCTAACATTACTCAGGATTCTTATCTGCAGGGAACATTTCTGATTGGCCCAGTGGCGGATTGATCTCCACCACAGCCTAGAGACTCTGGGTGCTCGGGTTTTACAGGTGGGGAGACAGACTCCTCAGTGGCCGCCCATTATAGCAGCAAACATGAGACTCCGCCCTCTGGCCAAACATGAGACCCCGCCCTCTGGCCTCCCCTCTCTGCAGCTCTGCCAGCCTCACCACCCTCAGAGCTGAAACCTATTCAACTCCTCCCCAAGCCAGGAAAATGCAAGTCAGAGAGTACGGAAAGGATGCTGCTCTGATGGCACTACCCTTCATACACAGCTTCCTGTGATCTCAGCAAACCAAGGGATGAAGGGCAGGAAAGCAGCAGATCCTACTTAAGAAGGATTTGTACCTGCAAGAGGCTGGCGAGGAGGCTAAGTTAGAATGCCAGCATGTGTGATCGTTGGCTCTGGTGAAACTGTGTGGGGTGTTCCTTTACCCACCCTACCTCTCAGCCAAATAAACAAAAAGCCAAAAAAAAAAAAAAGAAGCAGAAGTTCCCCGAGGATGCCTCTCATAGGAATGAAACAAAGAAAGCTCTACTCCCTGCCCCCTGTCTGCTGGCAGTAGAGTGAGGGTCAGGGACACGTTGTGTGCCTGTAAACTTAAGCTTGAAACGTCATTGTGGTTGATTTGCTCAGGGTACACCTTGGCTCTCCACACTGAGCCAGGGTCAGATCCCACAGGTGCAGAGGAGAGAACATTACACTCCAAGCAAGCACATACAGTGTATCTACCTAGGGCAAGAAGTCCTCCCTTCCTCCCTCCCAAAGAGCCCCTAGAGGACTCACTCACTCACCAGCCCCCTCCTTAGATAGGAATCTGGCCTCATCTGTCCCTATCACACCTCACCCTGGTCTGACTCCCCCTCAAGCAGTCCCAGTACTTTATTATTCTTATATTTGTAATCACTTTTAACCTTTGTGATTGACACACAGCACATACCATTTGTCCATGTTTACAAGGTAGTGTTACAATCTGATTTGCATCCACATTAAGTGTTGATCAACATAGGGTAACTCCTATATATATTACCTGAACTCTTAACGTTTTTTTTTTAACCTGGAGTGAGTTCAAGTTCCTCCTCCTCCTAGCCATTCCCTAGATGATCCCTTGAAAGCCAGACTGTTGATGCCCCTAATGCAGCCCAGATGCCCCCTTCTCCTCCTCCTCCTTGCTCACATCACAAGTCCTCATCTTGTACAACCCTTCTTCCCACTCTTAAGACCCTGGAAGCTCTGATATGGTGAGCTTTGCCCCCTGCCCCTACCTGTGGGATGTGGCCTCTGATTCTCTAGCAGGTCTCAGCCTGAAAATGGCCTCTCAGAAGAAAAGTCTGCCTACACCCCTCCAGGAGCCACTGGTGGTGTTTCTAGCCCCTTCATCTCTGCAGTCATAGTCCATGACTACTTCCTGTCCTCAGCTGGTAGTCTGGAGATGTACATTTCTTCCACTAAATCCAAACACCAGGACAGTGCTAGGCAACTGGGACAGAAATTGCATAATTAAGTGCCCAGGTCACAGATGTGGAGCTCTGATAAAAAGGATGAATTTCTGTGATATACAGAAGACCCTAATGAGGGACTGGCAGGACCTATCATTCCACTGGATGAGATAGAGTTGGGTAAAATGATGCTCACATTCTGTGCTAGGACACTGGGCATGAGCATAAAGCCAACTGTGATGGGGAGCAGACAGTGAGAAATGGTGCAGTCTCAGGAGGACAAGCAGGGAAATGCTAGAAGCAGGAAGAGGTTTTGTTCACAGTAGTGAAGAGGATGCCCATTACAGAGACAGTGACCCTCAGTGGACAAAAGCAAGTATACATGCAGAAAGGGATGGACCCAGTGAAAGGCCATGGTCAGGTGTTTGGCAGGTGGCCTCCCTGTTACCTGGATCCTAGGGAACGAGGTGATGGACAGGGTTCACAAAGGAGAAGACCGAGGACAGTGCCAGCTGGGTAGACCCTGTGTGCTCCCTTAGAGTCAACCTGACATTAAATTCTTTCACAACCTGCCATGGCTTGTTAGCCTATCTTTTGTGTTCTCTGAGAGCAGCCAACAGTGATGCGCTAAGCTCAGAGTGTTCTCCACAGTGCTACCCAGGTACTGTTGCTCCAGCTCCACAGACATGGATGGGAAGCCCGGAAGACTTGCCAACGCCGCGTGACAGAGTGGAGTCGAAGCGTCTCTTCCACCAACCCTGTAGATTGATCATTTAGCTTTCCATTTATGGTTCTCCTCCTTCATTTTGAGAAGCCCTGGGGGCCATACCCCCACATCAGTCAGAGAAGTCTGCTTTTAACTGTTTTATATATTAATTGGGCTTCCACATAAAAACTCATCTATATTAATGCTATAAAGTGTTTGACCTTTGCTACAAGTTATTACCAAATGCCCTTGAGCTCGGCTTTGGCATGTTCTAAATGCAGATTAAAATGTCTATAATTTTTCTTTCTCTTTATTTTCAGTAGTGGGGATTGAATAAAGACTTTGTGAATGCTAGGCAAGTGCTCTACTACTCAGTCACCCATCTACCCTGCTAGGTTGTTTTAAAAAACAACAACACAGCATACAGTTTTGCTAAGTTACCCAGGCTGGTCTCAAACTTTGGATGCTCCTGCCTCATGCTCCCAAGTAGCTAGGATTACAGGCATGAGCCACTACACCCAGTTTAAAATGTGTATAATTTTCCAACCTGGTGCTTTAAAACAATATACAAGAAACACTGAGTAAGAACACTGAGTACTAGCCATTGGGCTCCAGGGTATAACTCTATACTTCCCTTAATGATCCAGCAGCCTTAGAAGGTCATCACTGTTAACCCATTTTCACAATGGAAAAACTGAGGCTCTGAGAAAGAATTCTACTTCTCGTGGTCAAATTACAGAGCAAAGATATCCAGGCGCCCAGATCACTCTCAAACCTAAGCTCTCCAGCCACAAACACATCCTAAAGACTCTGGCTGGGTACTTTCTTAGCATCCTCTGCTTGTCGGGATAGAAAGAGAATCAGGAAGAATTAAGAGCAGTGCTGGGGGGTGGGACTTAGTTAACCTAGCAAACACAAAGACCTGGGCTGATCCTTAGGCCAGGCATGGAGGTATATAACTGTCACCCCAGCACTCAGGGTGCAGAGGCAGGAGGATACCTGCACGCTTGAGGCCAGCCAAAGATACTGTAGAGAGAGACCTTGTCTCGGGGGCGGGGGGCGGGGGAATGAACAGTGAGTAAAATATGTCATGGTTGTTTCAGTGACTTTTACGAAGGCGGCTGTCGACTTGTGTGGGAACCTTGCAACTCTGCCATGATCAAGGGAAAACACAAGGCAGACATCCCCAGTCCTGACTCACTGCACTGTAATCTGTAGGAGCCTGGAGCTGGGGTGGTATACACACAGCCAAAAACACAACTCAGTCCCTTGATGTATATTCAGGAGCCCCAGAGATTTGTGAAAGTGACAGAGGCCCAAAACACTGCCAAGGTCCAAATGCTCCCATGAGGGCCACAGTCATGCAGAAAATATCAGAGAGGCCCAGACACCTCCGCTTCTTGTCCCCAAAGGGGAATGCACACACCCTCCACCACGAAGCCTTTAATCTGCCTCCAGCCTTGAACATGGAGAAGTTCCCAGCCTCTCAGGAGAAGTAGTGTTAGGGACTTTCAGCCTAGGTGTGGATTCAGCTTTTGTTACACACACCACACACACACACACACACACACCAGATTAAGAGATTTCAATCTCCACACACACACACCAGATTAAGAGATTTCAATCTCTCTGGGCCCACACACATACACACACACACACCAGATTAAGAGATTTCAATCTCTCTGGGCCCACACACATACACACACACACACACACACACACACACACACACACACCAGATTAAGAGATTTCAATCTCTCTGGGCCCACACACATACACACCACACACACACACACACACACACACACACACACACACACACACCAGATTAAGAGATTTCAATCTCTATGGGCCTCAGTGTCCCCATCTCTGTTAAACTGGCTACAATGTAGGCAGTTACTGCAGGACCAGGCAGGTGTAGCCAGTGCATTGTAACAGTTACAACTTCCACGTATGCTTTAAAAAAAAAAAAAAAGAAAGAAAAAGAAAAAAGAAAGAAAGAAAGAGAAAAGAAATGAAATAAAAAGAAAAAAGAAACAACCAAACCTTTCCTGGTGAAACGGTAAACCAGGTCACCAGGGTGCCAGGTGAAATAAGTCAACACAGAGCTGTGACCCCAAAGGCTTCTGAAATTCTTAATAAGCTACTCCTGAAGAGGAGAAGCCGATTGCTGCAGGCTATTGCTTGGGTCTCTAGCACTATACCACTAGAAGCGAGCATTGCTTAAGGCTAGAATTTGGAGAGCGTTAAGGGTCCCCTTCATTTTCATCCAAGCCCTAAGACACACTGCTGAAAGTTACATAATGCCTCGCTGCAGTACCAACAAACACCTATAGAGTGTGTGCTGTGCCTGAGTCTGAGTTCTCCAGGCCAAACGCCAAAGGTCAGAACTGGAATCAGACCTCCTACATTGATAGGGTCAGATGGATATCCGGGCCAATTGTTAAGTGGTTTCTGCTTTAGAGAATAGGTTTTGCTAACCTCTGGGGCAAAGGCAACTTCTTTCCTCCACAAAAAGGAGATAATCATTTTTCTAGATGACATCTCCCAGTTGATCCTTGACTTTCCCCACACTGGAAAAATCCAACTCATATCTTATAATAAAACCTTGTCAAGCCTACTTTTAGAAAAGTGAATGGATGAATTCATATCATCCTGGGGATTCCAAAATTCCTTGTAGAAATGCAGAGAAACCTTCTCAAACACTTCTAGCTGTAGGCATAGTTGTCTAAATGCTTCCTGGGTTCTTCAGCAACCCCCAGACATTGGTAAAATGGTTTGGAAGAACGTGGCCACAGGCAGTGTTTGTAGACTGCCTAGTATCCCTTTGCCCCAAGCCTACCCATCCAGGATCTTCTTTGCCCTCTGGCCAGACTGCTTGCTACCCAAAGCCTTTTTCCCTCTGGTCAGATCTGTGGAAAACTGGGATGGGGAGAGAGGGTAGAGCTCCTGATGAGCCTTACTGTATGGGTATAGGTGAGGAAAGGTGTGCAGCTGTGTCAGAGGGCTAGCCTGGGCAAAGACAGCAGACTAATTATGAGACATTCAACTGCCCCAGGAGCTGGAGTAAACAAAAGTGTGAGTGGCTTACATAACTTGAGCAGAGACATGAAGCTGATTTTAAGGGCTAAGTCACCATCCCAGTCAGCAATTCTTGCTGGCCCCTCAAAGAAAGCCATGCTCAGGAGACTACCTGATGGAGTCTGAGTGTCAGCATCCTGACTATGCACAGCGCCACCGGAGTCTGGAGACCAAACAGTCAGTCAGTCAGCGAAGCTCACAAAACAGCCACTACCTTGCTTATTCTAGTCAATTAGTAGTACAATTGGCTACTATAATTGACCCAAGCTGAACACTGAAGAGACAAAAAATAAAAATAAAAAAATAAAAAGGCATCTAGTAAAATGGCTCTTCCCTTCTGCCTCTAGTTTCCGAGAAGAGCCCATTATCACTAATGTCCAATGTACTTTTTCAGAAAGGACACCTATCAGATATGTGTGCCTGTGGAACAGAGTGACGGGAAGAGGGCTGAGTTCTACAGAAGCAGAGGGTCTCGGCACATGCACGAAGGAGATGATGCCCCTCGTAGGGGCAAGGCAGATGGAAGTGGCTCCTCTGCCCCTCCTTGCAGACAGTGGTTTTCTGTGGTCTACTAATCACCACTGTCATGCTTGCCCACGTCTTCTCTTTGGCCTACGCTGTAGTGAGTGGGCTCCTGTCCTTTCAGAGAAGTCATTTCTGACTAAGAAACAGCCCTGCGCTTTGGCGCTGTGCCTTGTGCTAGGCATGGAGCTGTCCCTGTTTGCTGAGTGGGTGACCGGACTCATTAGACCAGTTCATTAGTTAATTGGTTAATAGCAAGAGCCTCCAAGCAGGTGGTGTTGAATTTACCCCTCAGGAGTGGGCAGCGGGGCCGACAAGATTGATGAGGGACAGGTATTGTTTGAAAGAGACTTTGATGCCACACAGACAGCAGGAAGTTACCTGGTAGTCCTGCAGCCAAAGAATTGTTTCTGGAATATACTCAATATAGAACCTTTTTGACTTATTGATTTACTTAACTTTTTTTTTTTTTTTGGAGCCAGCATCTACATAGCCCAGGTTAGCCTCAAACATGAGACCCTCTTGCCACAGCTCCTATCTCTGTTTCATTTGAGGTTGGGGTGGGGGAAGATCTATTAATGTCCCGTAAGTTCAGAATTCTCAGGAGCCATACTGGGTTCGTGGCAGGTGTTAGGATTTGGAGTTCAAATGTATTATTCCCTCATGGGGACTTCAAAATGACATGTCATGTCTGTGGGCAGTTCTCTCTTTCAAAACTTCCTGCCCCCCCCCCATGAGATAGTTAATGCTGTGGACCTTGGGAGTCACCTGTCTTGTGAAGAGTAGGGAAATCAGGACTAGGCAGTAAGGAGGACGACAGGAACCATGACCAGCAGAGAATTAAAGATCTAGACAGGAAGGTCTGGAGTAGGAAGGAGGCGTTGTATCTTTCCCAGCTCAAATCACCAAGATATAGATCTTTACAGAACCTTGGCTCTTCTAAGCCAGGAGCTTGCTCACTGTACAGGGCACAGTGACAGGGAACAAGCCTTACCCTGGGTCATGAGAGCCACTGTGGAAGGCAAAGCCTCTGTGGCAAGCATCCCCTTGCGCTTGTCTCCTCGTGGATGTAGGTGAGCCAGTCTGGGGGTGTAGCTACCCTCGAAGGGGTCAGGAACAGCAGAAGACATGAGGGTTTCTGCACCATGGGAAAGACTCAGGATGGTTTCCAATATGCTCCTGTGCTGTCTTTCACTAGTCAGCCCTGAGTCAGGCACCTCAGACCCTCAGGAACTCTGTACATTTAATGCTGCCCAAAACTTGGCCCCAAATCTCTAGACTGGATCCGGGCCTGAAAGATAACAATATTTTTATTGCACACCTGCAACATATCAGACCAGCCAAGAAATATCCACACTAAATTAGGCTTAGCAGTGTTGTCCAACTAGCCTACTAGGCGAGCAACGCTATAAAGATAGAAAGAAAATCAAAAGAGTGGCAAACATGCAGCGGGGACTTGTAGTCAGGATGGTACCAGCCTTCTCACATTGGATCTTAGGAGAGCTGTAAAAGGGAGGGAGCCTCTTCATGCCCACTGCATGGATGAAGAAATGGGCACAAGCCACCAAACAAATGCTCAAGGTTATCTGGCTAGCAGAACATGCTGGCATAGGATTTATCCCAAAACACAAGGCCCCAGGGCTTTTCCTTGCTGTCCTCCAAATACATAAGAATATGCCTTTCCTTTCCTTTCCTTCCTCAGGGAAGCCAGCCATTTCTTCATCTCAAAAGAAAGTAAAGAGGCTGGGGAGATGGGTCACTGAGGGAAGTGCTCGCTATGCAAGCATGAGAACCTGAGTTTGGATCCCCAGGACCATGAGAAGGCCAGGCATGGTGGCCTCTGGGTAATCCCAGCAATGGGGAGGTGGAAGATGGGAAGAACAGTCAATAAGAAACCTTCTCTCAAATTTAAAGTAGAAAGCAGTTGAAGGAGACAGTCAACCTCTGGCCCCCACACAAATTATGCACACACACACACACACACATACACATACACACACACACACACACATACACATACACACACACATACACACACACACACACACACACACACA
>JADRCD010166937.1:0-10667 GCA_019843815.1 Montemys delectorum
GGGGGGGGGGGGGGCTCAACTCTGTGACTGAGCAATAACACAGATGTTCTACCCTCGCTGGCCTCCTTGGCCCTTAGCTTTTCTCAGTCCTGAAGGCACAGGTAAGGGAAAAGCACACCCATCTTCCTTAGAGATCTCACTATTCACCCATTTAGACACTTCCACGGAGAACAGGTTTCATTCAGTCTCCAGTTAGGTTTCTGGTCATCTGCTCTGCAGTGTCTGCATGTCACATACAGATGTGGATCTATATGGCAGTCCCTCATGTCCTCAGGTACTGTCCAGTCAACCTAGACCAAGAACAACCAGAAAAGCTCTGTGGCCGCCCTTGAGGTGTCTCGGGGATCTGTGAGACTCTTCGGATAGCAGGGCAGAGTAGCAGGAACTATACATGTAAACACAGGGGGGAAGAAAGAAACTTCCCAAGGGAGAGGGAGTAGGACTTTCTCATTGCTGTCAAAGCTGACAAGGCAATGTACAGGTTTAGTTTGACACAGTTCAAGTGTGGTGTGAAGATCATGGTGACCGGTGCATGAGGCAGCTGGTCACACTGCCTCCCTGGACAGGAAACAGAGGGAGATGCTAGTGTTCAGCTCACCTCCTTTGATTCAGTACAAAATCTCAGCCTGTGGAAGGGTGCCTCCCACATTTAGGGTGGATCTACCTATCTCAGTTAACCCAACTAGATACCCTCAGGGGTTCCCCTCAGTGACTCCATCTCTGGTGAGGCTGATGGTCAGTATCAGCCATCACGAGGACCATGGTGTACTTCCACAAGAGAGGTAAGGTGTCCATCCTTCCCACCTCACCATGCAGAAGGCCATTCCTCTCTGGAGCAGCTGGAGCACAGGAGCAGAGACTCAAGTGAGCTGAGCCAAGGAAGCGTCGCTACCAGGGTGATTGTCACTCAAGTAGTACTTGGAACGAAAGCAAAGCTCAAAACAGCAAACAAACAAAGCCAAACATGCACACTGGGGCAGGCATACACTTTAGATAACCTTTGGTCTGGGGGATGACGTGTGACTTGTCCTTTAGTCATGTGTGACTTTAGCTAGCCCTCTGTGATGACTACTCTTGGCTGGTGAAAACACACCCTAAATCTGGGCCATGCCTTCTGGTGACAGCCCTCGTAGAAGGACGCGGAAGAGAGAAATTTACGCTTTTTGCCTGTTTGCTTTCTCTCTTGCTGCCACGTTCACCTACCCTGCTACTAAAGCATCCCTTCGCTGGAATTAGAATCTACTTTTTCAGAACTCCAGCACTGACTGGAGACTTGTAGCTTTCTAGGAATCCTCAGGAACTCCAGCACCAGGTTGGGGGGGGCTGAGACACCCGTCATCTCATGGACGGACACCTACCATGTTCTTGGCCTTTCTACTGGGAAACAGCTATTGATGAACTATACACACCACAACCTGTAAGCCACTCTAATAAATTCCCCCTAAATATATATCGCATATATACTTATTTATTTATTTTCATTCATTCTATGTACTCTATCCCTTTAGAGATCCATGAGTAACTTACCTTTCTGTTAGTCAGGGTTCTCTAGAGGAACAGAACTGATGGAACATTTTATATAGATAGATAGATATGTGTGTATGTAATATATCATATATCATATGTGTGTAATATATCATATATCCTATCATAGACCAACAGTGATGGTCTCCCAAAAGAAGGTCTAAGAATTTTAGAATTTAGTAGTTGTTCAGCCCACAAGGTTAGATATCTTAACTGTTCTTCAGCATATGCTGGAATCATGAAGAAGTAGGCCCTAATGTCAGTGATGGAATAGACCTGCCAGCAAAAGTGAGAGCAAGCCAAGCAGGTCAGGTTCTTTCTTGCATGTTGTAGGCTGCCAACAGAAGGTGTGGCCCAGATTCAAGGTGAGTCTTCCCATCTCAAAGATCTGGTCTAAAGGTGGGTCTTTCTACATCAGATGATTTAATTAAGAAAAAAAATCCTCACAGGTGTACCCAGCTGCTTGGGTTTAATCAAGAATAGCATCCCACCCTTTAAGCCTGTGTCCTGGCCTATTGTGATAGACATGGATCAAATGAATCCCAATAACCAGTCAAACTTAGAGACCCCGGGGTCCCTGTGAACAAGCCAGTGGGGAGACCAGGAAGGATGAGGAATGCCTGAAAAGAATTCATTAAATGCTAATAGTCTCCAAATCCTATTGACTGTCCTTCCCTTTGTGTTGTATATCTCAGCTTACAGTGTTTGTGGAATGTTTGTGTATTCCTCGTGGTTTATTCTACCTGATTTCTCCACTGAAGATGTGCCTCAGCAGAGGTGAGTGGTCCCAGGAGGCTTCTAGCACACTAATATGTAAGTTTGTCTGACGGGCCAACTCTGGTTGTTCTCCAGCTTGAGTCCATCATATCTCCTCAATTTGTTCTCCATTCCTTAACTGTACCCAGACTTTTGGCTACTTTATTGGGTTCTTTTTCCTACCACCCTTCTCCACCCTTCCAACCCCCAACACTAGGTAGGAAGAAGGTTAGAGAAAAAAGTCTCCTTAGCCTAGTTCCTGCTAATTAGGGGCATCAAGTTCCTTGGGGTTGATCTTTGCCTTCAGGATATATCATTTCTTCTTCTCATCTCTTTGCATATGACCACTTGCACAGACTGCAACAATAGCAACCAGCCGGCCAGTCAGCCCCTTCTATCCGGGCTCAAGCCTTTATATATTGTCTCAAGAGTCCCCAGAATTCTAAACTATCTGCAGCTGGCAAAATCACACTCCTGCCAGAGCATGAGACAAATCCTAGTCAGCTGCTGTGGGCAATCTGAAGCAGCCCCACATCCCACACCTGGGATTCAAACAAAACCATATTCATATATATTCATAACATTTCTGAGTTTTTAAGGAAACCAAATCCTCACTACACTTAATCTCTTCTTCATACACTGCATCTATTAACTTGACTCCTGCCTCTGGCTCTGGATTATCCCCATCCAGGCAAGAGTGGACTTGGTTTCTTACTACCTCTGTCAGGACTTGCTGTTGTTGTGACAAAATGCCTGAGGAAGTTGACTTAAGAGAGGAAAGCTTTGCTTTGCTCCTGTCCGAAGACGTTTCAGTGTTGGTGATTGGGTTTCTGTTGGGTTTTGTTTGTTTGTTTGTTTGTTTTTGTTTTGTTTTGTTTGGTTTGGTTTGGTTTTCAAGACAGGGTTTCTCTGTGTAGCCCTGGCTATCCTGGAACTCACTCTGTAGACCAGGTTGGCCTCAAACTCAGAAATCCGCTTGCCTCTGCCTCCCAAGCGCTGGGATTAAAGGCGTGGGCCACCACTGCTGGGCCTGTTGTTTCTGAATCATGAAGCAGAGCATCTCAGAGGGGATCATGCCGTGAAGTCTCCTCTTTAGCTGCTCATCACTGAGAATGGGAAGAGAGGAGGGAGGGAGAAAGGAAAGGAGAAAAGATAAGAGAGAGACACCAGAGCATGCCTCTAATGACCTACTTCCTCTAAGGAATCTCCCACACCTTGTCTGAAAGATTCTATCACATCCCTGTTGTCCCGCTAATTATAAACCCGTCAGTGGATTGATCCAATGATGAGGTCAGAGGCCTCATGATGTCATCACTTCCCCAAAACTCATCGTAGTGGAGGCAATCTAGATCTAAACCGTAACCCAACCTTGTGGTCTCTTTTCTGCCTACCCTAAAACAGCATTAGGTTGCCTTTGTGTTTGTTGACTCAGAAAGAGCTCAGCTCAGACTCAGATCCTTCTCTGCCTGATGAGACCAATATCCACAAGGAAGAAATTCAACGAGAGTCAAACTAAAGAATTATGCTCATAAGGCAGGAGGGTCTTTCTGCCATGTCTCTGAACAGGAAAATCAATTCAACAAATATTTATTGGCACTTACTTCGTTTGAGGCATGGTCTGTATATTAAAAAGAAAAATGGTATGGCCTTGAGGTAGTGGAAAAAATAAAAACACGTCCAACCAATTTGTAAATGTCTTGGAGAGTGCAGGGACCTAGGTAGACTCCATAAAGCTCCTGTCCAATCGGACTGATATCTCTCTATTTATCCCTCACTGGGGCTCATAACATCTAGAAGGATATGTCATCCTCCTGGACAGCTGTATGGGTATGACTTCTCTTTCAGAAGTCAAACAATGAGCATCAAGAGGTGACACTGCTCCCAAGGCAATAAGTTAGAGAGAGCGAGCAAGCCACCGGGGAAAGGGTACCCTTGAGCTGGGGTGAAAAACATCTATCTCTAGAGCCAAAGCCCTAAGGTCAGTCTACTCTGTCTTCCTTGGTCCCCTTCCCTGGCATCTCTTCCTTCCCTTACTTGTGATATGGAATTGGACTTCACATAGATCCAATACTCTTTCTTTAAAAAACAAAAACAAAAACAAAAACAAAAACAAAACAAAACTCTTTTACAGAACTTGCATATGTCCACAGCTTTTGGACATGTGAAACTGGAAATTCATACAGGATTGAGTGCTGCATTTGCTTGATAAAAATTAAAGATACAAAGGAAGGAAGGGAGGGAGGGAGGGAGAAAAAGAGAAAGAAAGAGAGAGAGAGAGAGAGAGAAGGAAAGAAAAGGAAAAGAAAGGAAAGAAAAAAAAAGAAAAAAGAAAAGAAAAGAAAAGAAAAGAAAAGAAAGCAGAGATTGGTGAGGCTTTGTGGAGAACACCCCTCGAGGGCCAGGGCTGAAGCTATGTTCCTGCTGGGGCAGCACATAGAGTCACGGAACAGTGGGAACCTAAATCTCTGTGACATTTCCAAGCAAAGGGCACCCAGCACAAACCTAGATGCCTGCAATGACATTTTTCAGTCAGTGAGTGACAACCCTGCCAGCCAGTCTTCAGGCAGCTGTGCCTTCCAGAGCCCTGCCCCTGAATGTTCAATTCTCCAATAACCTCCACCTGTGGTGAGCGTTTCTTCTCAAGGCTTCGGAGACAAATGCAATGGTTATTACCTGGGACTCTGATGCAAAAGGAAGAGGGGGCTTTGTTTGGCTGGTTGGTTGGTTTTGGTTTGGTTTGGTTTTTTGAGACAGGGTTTCTCTGTGTAGCCCTGGCTGTCCTGAACTCACTCTGTAGACCAGGCTGGCCTCGAACTCAGAAATTCACCTGTCTCTGCCTCCCAAGTGCTAGGATTAAAGGAGTGCGCCACTACCGCCTGGCAGAGGAAGAGTTCTTGATGCATGGGAAGCAAATCAAACATTTGAGAACCTTTGAAGATTGTGAAAGACATACAAGCTCAATGTATAAGACTCAAACCACACAGAAACAGGGGCAGGAAAAGCTTTGGGGCCTCTCTTCATCCCTTCCCCCAGGGACATTCACTATTAGCGGCTTCCAAGCTTTCGATGTCCTGTCCATGTTAACAGGGCGGTGGGTTAGCCCAATCTGGACTCTTAAAAGACCTATTGGCTTTAGGAGGGAACATGAACTGTGAGAGACATTACTGAAAATGGGAAAGTGCCCTGGCCAAGGTGAAAAGTAAAGGCAGAGAAACCAGTGTGCTGGCAAAGGACATTCAGCCCCCATAGGCAGATCCGGTCTATTTGGGGCAGTAGGACCAGTAAATAACTGACAGATGATTCACTGGACCAATGTGTGAGGCCATCTTCCGAGCCACACTCCTCTTGTGTCCACAGGTTCCCTGGCAACGATCAGAAAACCAGAAACCTTTAAAAATAGACCCAGCTTCCCCTCACCTGCTAACTAAACATGTCCCTGGCTGGCAGAGCAGGACAGCCCAGGGAGCGGCCCCCAGTCACTCAGGAGACACTGCCTTTGAAATCCCTATTTTTAAACCCTGAACACTTACTAGAAAGTGTCCCAACAGCTTACACGGATATTTATTTCTTGATGGGTTCCAATCTGTGAGTGGAATTTGAAGTGGTTCCGTATTTGGGGAAAGAACCAACTCCTACCACCTTTTCAATTGCCCCAGATTTATCCCTGGGGTGCGAACCTATTTGCAGATTTCTTTTCGCTTACCACTTGTGTTTAAATTGCAGAGTCGTCCCTATACATAGCCAGGGAAGCGGCTGACTGAAAATAGCTACTTACAGAAACAGAGCAATTTGGAATAAGCAAAAATAGCCCTTTGCGGTAACTTGAGTGTCTCATTTTCCGTATTGATTTCCGCACCCCCTTGAGTGTGGTTTTCTGGAACTGTGTGTATGGGCAGGTGATGCCACGCCTTTGTGTATTTCCTGATGGACAACATACAATGTCCCTCTGGTCACGTGTGTCTAGAAAGCCAAAATAATCTAGGAAACAGATGGGTTTTGGGATATAGCCATTAAGCTTAGAGATTCAGCGTGAGTACCCCTAATCTGAAAAGTTTGGAACCAGAGTCCTTCAAATTTCTGATTTTTTTTGACAGCTTTTGGAATCTTTGCATATATGTGGTGGGATAGCTTGGGGGTGTACCCCAAATCTAAACAAGAAATTTATGTTTCGTATACACATTATGAACACAATCTGAAAGTAACTTTATGTGGTATTTTGAATGAGCCTGTGTCATTGGCTTCAACCAGGCAAATGAGGTCAGGTGTGGAATTTTACATTTATGGTGTCATATAGGACCTCAAAAAGTTCCAGAACTGGATTATTTAGAAGTTTGGGGTAAGAGATGGTCAACCTGTATCTCAGTCACATATAGATAGCCTGTGGGCGTCGGGTATCTCAGGTTTTCAGAAATTAGTGTCAAGACTTTAGAACAGTGACTTTCAACCAGGCCACACCTCAAACCTGGGCACATTTAACAAGGAAAAGCTGCAGGTGCCCCCGGCAAGCCCTGTGGCTTTAGAATCACATATGCCTGCACACTGTGGGACATGGGGGTGTCAGAATGCACAGTGAGAAACTCCAAGAAGCTAGAAGTCCAGACTAGAAAACTGGGCAAGACCCCAGAGATGACTCTGCTGGCCCCTGTCACTCCCTGGGAGATGTTTGATAGCCATGTGTAGAGTCTATCTTGTAGATTCTATCTTATATATTGTATGGATGCATCATCTGTCAGTTAAAACACCTTTGGCCTGTGGCTTAGGCAGGAAATGGGAGGTGGATGCATGGTACCTGAGCACAGGTAACCAGCTATGTGGCAGAACTTAGGTTAAAATACATGGGTTATCTTTAGTTATGATATTCTCATATGTTATGAGAAGAGCCTCTTGTGGATGATGGATCTGCTCATTATTGTGACTGTGACAATGCTTCATGGGTGTACATCTATGGAGGGACTCATCCAAGTGAACATGTCAGTGTATGGTACACTGTTGGCCAGGCTGTTATGTCAAAAAACCCAAGCAGGCCAGCAATGCTTCAAAAGAACTGGATGGGGAATATTACTCCTAAGCCACAGTTTAAGCATTCGACAGCAATCATAGTTCATCTTCATACTGTGCCAGCCTGGCTGGACCGACACTTGCGTTAACTCATTAAATCCTCATAAAAGTTTACAGGGGGGGAGGTTGTTGTGATGTAGACAGGGTAAGAAGCTTGCTCACAGTCCCTCAGAACGATTTCCTCAGTCCATGCTCTTAAACCCAGAGAGGCACTTAGATCTGGCTCTGCCACTAAATGACCATGTCTGAGTTGGGTGGGTCTCTGGGTAAATAGCCTTTTGGTGGTGGCTGGACACCTCCAAGCAATACCTCGTAAGACTTTCTTTTTCACGGTCACCAAATTGTTCCCCACAAATTAGTAGAGGCCTGTGTAGGTCTTAAAGTATAAGCTGCCTGGTGGGATAAAGCATTAACTCAAATTTCATCATTCTTGGCAACACAGCAGTACTTCAGAGGTCTTCAGAGGCACACTGTTATTCTAGGCTACAGGGTTGCTTGTGCCCAGGCAGGCTCACTTCTGTCAGTGAGCCACCAGGCACTCTGAGGCCACCAAGGTCACAGGCTGTCCACATGGTTAGGGCAGTCTTGAGCCCACTCCTGTCCCTCCAGAAAATGCCAGCATCTTGGAGCCATTCACCAAACCCACATGTCCTTCCTGGGGAAGCCCCCTTCATCCCCCTGGACCAGGAGCTTGTGCTCCCCACATTCTACAAGTCTCTAAGTCTCCCCCAAACCCTTCTCTCCTAAGTCAAAAAGAGAACAGCTTGTTGTGGATTTCCCTGTCTGGGGGAAAGTGTGTGTGTGTGTGTGTGTGTGTGTGTGTGTGTGTGTGTGTGTATCTCTTAGATCAGCGATTCTCAACCCGTGGGGTCAGACATCATATGTCAGATATCTTGTATATCAGATATTTACATTCAGATTCATAGTAATAGCAAAATTACAGTTATGAAGTAGCAATGAAAATAATTTTATAGTTGGGAACATTAGGAGTTGTATTAGAGAGCTGCAGCACTGGGAAAGTTGAGAACCACTGCCTTGAACCACTGCCTTAGACTAACAAATGACCTTGAGCACGGCCCTTCTTGTACTGGTTTCTTCGGATGTAATGAAATTAACCATTGGTTTCTTCAGATGTAACAAGAATGACCACTGGTTTCCCCAGCTGTAATGAGAATGATCATTGGTTAAGTGACATCGGACGGGTCTTCCAACATTCAGAGCCTGGACCTTCACTCTCAAGGACAGCTATGCTCCCTTCATCACTACCATTGCTGCTTACAAAGAGCTGTGGACATGTCCATTTTGCGTCATTTTACAGAAGGGAGACTCGACCTTTGGGAAGGGTGAGTGACTTGTCTGGCGCACGTACAGCTGGAGGCTGGGGAGTAACAAAGATCTTCCCGCTCTAGCGCGTTGTCATCACCTGGTGAGAAGTCTGTAGCACCCTTCACAAAAGATCCCAAGTCACTGGGTAGAGGGAATCTCTCAGCTACCCTGCCCCCATTGATGAGGATAAGGAAATGCAGGCCAGTGGGCGCAACCAGCAGCTATACTGTCCCCTGCTGGCAACTCCTGAAGAAGGAACTGATTCTCTTCCTAAAACACCTGTTGCTGAAGGCCAAGCAGACTCCTGGCCAGTACTGGCAGCTCTTAGCCTGCCTGAAAAAGCACCCCCAGCAAGGCGAAGTCCGCAGCAGTGCCGAAGGACACTGAAGTTGATTTAGGGGCTTGCTATGCAGACAAGACCAACACACACACACACCAAGACAGCAATGCCAACGCTATAACTTCTGATTCCTTATTTACTGCTGCAAAATCTCAGGCTTGATCCAGCAATTCCGTGGTCTGGTGGCGGGGCCATTTTTCAGGGACACAATATTGAACTGACTTTGCCTTCAGAATCGAAAGGAGGGGACGGATGCTGGCTAGTGTTTGCTCGTTGTCAATGACTTGACGCTCAGTGCTAGCTCTTGGTGCAAGTAGTAGAAAGTTACTCGGGTTGATTTCAAAAATTCATATGTCAGGAGAAGGCAAGGGACATCTGAGGGCTGTGCACTTGTGTACTTATTGCTATGGCATGAGTGTCCACCAAAGAGATCAAGGGAAACCAGCACCCATTGGTCAATATTAAGAGATAACAATAGGATGAAATATTGGCTCCTTCGTGGGCCAGGGAGTTAATGGGTTAATGTGTTATCTCCAGACTGGGTCTTTTGACTTACTGTCTTACATCAGGTGAGAGCCTGCAGAGCCCCCGTCAGAAAGACCTTTACAAGACGCAGCTGATCAAGCCTTGCCCTCCATAAATGTGTGTTAAGAAAACCTTCATTGTACACGTTCTGATCTGTGGCATTTGGCTACAGAAATAACGACAAAAACGACTTAAATATATTCTTTTCTTCAAGAAGATTCCCCAGACTGTACAAGCTTCAGGCTCCACCAGAGCTAGACCCATCTGGTCGCCATCCTCTCCCCTGACTGGCCCCTGCTGACATCCCACTGACATACTTGAGGGGGCTGGGGCTCCTCGTGATTCACAGATGATTCCATTGTCCAGAGTCATCCCTGGAATCACCGTCCTCCACTCCAGCCCTTGATCAGAGCTGCTGTTGGCCAACCAATGCCTTAGCTGTCCCCACCCAGTGCCTTTGGGAGTGAAGGGGAAAGGAAGAAACGAGGCTGGGTTCCAATAAAGGAGGCGCTAGATAAGAGGTTCTCAACCTGTGGGCCACGACCCCTTGGGGGAATCTATTAACCCTTTCACAGGGGTCGCCTAAGACCATCAAAAATAAAATATTGACATAATTCATAACTAGCAAAATTACAGTTATGAAGTTGTAAGAAAAATAATTTTATGGTGGTGGGGGGGGGGAGGTCACCACAACAGAGAGGAACTGTATTCTAGAATCACAGTGTTAGGAAGGTTGAGAACTGTTGGGCGCTGGGCGTGGGGAGATAAAAGGGTGGGAGAGACCCTTGTCCCACCAGAGCTCAGAGATATTGGACAGGCCAAGGAGGCCAAGGACAACAGGTTCTAGCTCTTGGGCCTCGCAGGACATCAGAAGAGCTGAGAACGGGTGGGGGCCCTGGAGTGACACCAGGCCGAAAGGAAAAAGTGGGGTGGGGTGGGGAGAAGTCAGCCAGAGTTTTCCATCCAGTCTGGTGGCTGGAAACGGAAACGCTGGGAGGCTTTCCTGTGGGAGATTAGACGCAGCTCTTTAGGGGAAGGCCTAAGCTATTGTTCAAGCACAGGCGGTTGAGTCTAGATGAAAGGAGGCAGTCTATGGTTTTAGAGCTTTATTGTAGAAAACAGAGAGAGAGAGAGAGAG
>JADRCD010166943.1:0-21251 GCA_019843815.1 Montemys delectorum
TCTCTCTCTCTCTCTTTCTCTCTCTCTCTCTCTCTCTCTCTCTCTCTCTCTCTCTCTCTCTCTCTTTCTCTCTCTCTTTCTCTCCATTTTAAATTATCTAATCACCTGAATGGAATTCTCTTTCACCACCCATGGTCCAGAGAGTAAGGTAATAAGCCTTCTTTTCTATCATCCTGCATGCTGTGTATGTTCATTCCTTCCACCATTCCTCCTCAAAGCATCAGTCATCCTCTAATACTTCATTGAGCAAGCATGGACTGCCTACCTGCTAGATCACAAGCCCTGTCATGCTTCTTTCCCTGTGATAGGACTTAAGACCCCATCTTGTCTCAAGGGAGTTCAGTTGGATGTGTGTATACTTTTCCTTTCTATTGGTGATGACAGTCATTAGAATTGTTCACTGACCTAAAGTGGAGCTGAATCACGGTTTTGACCCTATTTGTTTGTAAAATAAGCACTCATCAAACGGACAATAAATAAGTCCTTTCTAACGTGGAGTCTGCCTATGTTTTCTTTGTGTATCTGTTTTCTTTTTGTATCTATGACACAAAAGCATTCCATAGATCATTTGCTTCAGTTCTAGGAAATGAGTACAGATTCCTGTAGCACAACAACCCTGCCCAATATATAGCATCAGCTGTATGTGTGTCCTACATAAAAGACATAGAAAATAGAATGATGTATTAATGTTTATAAAGTCTGATTGCAGAGCTAGAAAGCATGTGTTTCAGTAGATGTGTAGCTAGAGCCCTGAGACGTAATGAGAAAGTGCAGTATGTTGGCATCTCTGTCCTTTGTTTAGTTAGATGTCTCACCATCCTAGTGTTCCTTAAATTTAAATACCTTTACCTCCACTGTCCCCTGACTACCTGGGCATCCTCTTTTCTTCCTGACCCTTTTGTTTTCATTTTTCTCTCCTTCTGCTTCTCATTTTATTCATTTTCTTGCTATTCTTTTGCCTTCACAACCATTTTCATTTTCCCCAGTATAAAATTGTTCTAACAAACACAGAGAGAGTCATGAATGGTATCACCAAGTATGTGTCCATTCTCAAAACCCATGCTCTGTGTCCAATTTATTTTCAGGTATATTGGCAATAATTGAATTACTAACCTGTGGTGAACAGAAACCATGCTTTTATACCCATCTTGCTGTTAAATACTTAGTAGTTTGTCTTTAAAATGGATATTCCCTTTTAAATAAGTTTTCTTTGAAAATGCATGTGACACCATCTCCAAGGGAATACAAAACAGGAGGACTTCCATAGCTTCTGGACTTTGAACCCAAGATGTGAACTCTGAGCTCAGAAAAAAACACTGCCTCAGAGGAACCAAGAGAAAGTAATAGAGGAAATATACCCTGTACACATCTTTATAGAAAGGTACTTATACAGTTATATATAACCACACACAAGGATATAGGAGGTGGCTCCCGTTGTTCCCTAGCCCCACCTGCTTTCCTTTGTTGTCCTGTTCCTTTTCAGCCTTTTCACCTCCATCTACTCCTTTCTTTCTGTTTCTTCTTTATTTGCTTTGTCTATCCTTCCCTACTTCCCTCCCCACTGCAGCCTTCCTCCTTCTCTTCCTTGCCTTCTTCTTTTTATATTGTTATCTGATTGTGTCATATTTAATATTATATCAGACAAGAAAATTGATCAAATTGGAATTTCAATTTTGTGTATTAAGATCAGAAGAGAGAGTAATTTTAATCCTATTTCAGAGTAAGATTATTCGAGATTTAAAATGAAAAGAAAAGAAACTAGAATTTTTCTTTCTGTTCTAAAACAAATTATCTGAATTAAGTTTTACATGCATAAGTATGTGTATATACAATACTATTTTCTAAATTGAAAAGAAAGATTCCGATGTGGTCTTAGTATATAAGCCAGGCCAATCTGGAACTCAAGGTCCCCTGCAGTCAACTTTCCAGTGTTGGATTATAAGCATACACTACTATACCATGCTCCTCAGAACATGTTTCTTTACCTTGCTTTGAATTCCTGCATCTTACCAGGGATTCTAGAATTGTGTGAAAAGTCTCCATGAAGACTTGAAACTGAATTTACACAGAAATAAATTACAAGTTAAAATCAAAATCAAAAAGAAAAAGAGATCTAAGCAAGAAAATCTCTGAAGTTTGGAATTGTAGAAAAACAAAGTATAAGTGTGTTTTTATATTGGTTTTAGGAGCAAACAGTGAGGTGGTCTTTCCCAATTCTGTTACCTTTCCCTTCAAGAGATTGTTCTTAGTCATGAAATCCTGTGTTTATTCTCTCATAAGACCTTTGACTTGTTGAGGTCTATAAACCTTGGTCTTGAAGAAAATGTCCTCTTTTAATTTCTCTCCCTATGTACACTCTACCTAAGCCATGCCCAACAACCCTGCTAGCCCTGGGCTTATTCAATGTATGGATCTTTAAATAGATACTCCTGGAAACTGAAACTGAAATTGCAAATGAAAACAGTTGTAAGAAAGTAAAAAAATTTCCAGGACTATTCTAGGTCTCAAAGGGGCAAAGAATGAGTTGGTTTGACTCCATTGTCTGGTCTGCTTGCTAGGAATCTATGCTCCAATAAAATAACCTGCTAATGCTTTGGAACTTTGTGGTCATTCTTCTTCAGTTGACATCAGTGTGTACACACCTGGTTGGAGGAGGAATTCATAAAACTTCTTTCCTCTTTACTCCTTTCCTAATTTGTTTCTTCTATCTGGAACTTGGCAGTTGTTCTGAGTACTAAGCTGCTACTCACAAGAAGATCAGGGATGAACACATTGGCGGTTTTCAAAACCATTAATTTCCTCCTACAGAAAACTCTAATGAACCATACATAAAAGATCAAAGAAAAATAATAATAAAAAATAATAATGGCTAGTGAGTGGAGATAATCCTTTAGACAGAAGAATGCTTCTTGAGCATTCAGGAAGCCCTACATTTGGTCCAGAGTGTCACACCAACTGGATGTAGTACATACCTGTGATCCAAGCATGAAAGAAGAAAACACAAAAGGTTCAGAAGTTCAAGTTCATTCTTAGCTGCAGAGACCATTCAATGCTATCCTCCTGTGTTAGAGACTGTGTCTCAAACCTATTCATATTTATCACTGCTAATGTGAAATTTGGAAATGTATTGTGACTCAGAACTGAATCAGACAATGAAAAGAATTTGGGAAGAAAGCCCCAAGTTGTTCCCTTTCCTATGTGTAAAAGAGATATTCTTTTACTGTCTATGAAGTCCAGCAAAATAACAGTAAAGCAGGAAAGGGGCATCAAACGGAGAAAATGATCTTCCTTCCTTTCTTTCTTAAGGGCTTTTCAAGAGCTAAATATCAGGCCATGAATAGTCCTCTTCACAGAGCCTGAACCACAGAAAGTCAGCAAGAAACAGTGCCCGTGGCTCAGTAACCCACTGTGAGCACATCAGGGTTTCCCCACCTCACTCTTCCTGGTCAATTCTCACTCATTTTCACCTAATAATAGGTATATAGCAATGCCATCTACCTTCTAGGATCAACACAGACCTCCTCATGTTCCTTATTTCATATATGTGTACTCGGAAGGAGTATATGTGTTTTTATGCTACAGTTATGAAAGTGTGATCATTATAAGAGTTTTCAATGAAGTGGATGTCTATAAATTTGAATCTGTCATTAATATTTCTCTTCAAAAGAGAACTGTGAACTCATGAAGAGAGCAATATAAGTCAGTGGCTATTTGCTCAATTATTTTTACTATTAACTATTTGTTTTTAATTTGTGGAAAGGATAGGTAGGCTCTTCCTGACTCTTGTTGGGTTACCACAGGATTTTCTACAATATCTCTCAACCCATCTGTCCTCCTCCATTATGCACCTCCTATTTAGCTAGATTCTAGCATTTTTGATAGGAGAAGAATCTACACTAAATTATATTTTTAAATGCCCTGAAACATAGTTTTCTTATTTGGAGTATTTGTTGTTTTCAGTAGATCCACGCATCAATATTTAAAGTAATTAGTGATCAATACCACAAGAGACTTTTATCTCAACACATACATATGCCTTTATGTTCAATATTTCTTTATACTCAAAATATATATATAACACAAGGTTTAAAAGATGACACAGTGTGTAAAAGAATTGCCACATAACCAAGAGAAACTAACTTTGGATCTGCAGAACCCACATAAAACCAGGCCTATATAATATCTGTTTATACCAACTCTAGTACTAACTGTATACAGATGTATAACATCAGTAATACCATCACTCCTAAAGTCAGGCTCCAGGTAGAATTAGAAGAATCCCTGGAAGCTTTTGGGCCAGAGACTTCAGCATTTGCAGCAACAAACCAGAATATGCATTTTCACCAAACCTATAATCTGAAAAAGAATGGATTCCAGAGGACAAGCTAAGCAAATCTCTCAAAGTAAAGGGTTCTGCAGATAAGCATGCATTAAACATTTTGATGGTGAAAATCATGTGCCAATGATTCTTGTGTGGGGAAGCTAATTCTTGTTCCACAGGAAGTCAAGACAGTGTATTTGATCAAAATTCCTTATATGAAATTCTAAAAGAATTAAATAAATCTTATTTTTTAAAGGGGAATGTACATTTGAAAGATAAACATGGGACTCTGGATAAAAGTAACAAGAAGAATGTCAGGAGAGGTAGGACTGTTAGCCTCTTTTCCCAGCAGACAACCAGAACATAATGCTTCTGAAATCTTACTTTATCTCAATCTCAGAGACTTCCGTAGTAAACATGTTGGTAAAAGTGGGGTGAAGAACATGAAGGATAGGACATAGCACATATCCTTTATGCAGAGAGGTTAAAAGAATGAGGTGTTACATCAGAACTAATAAGAAAGGATTTGTATTCTGCTGCAAGCTCTGTTGAAGGTATTTAACACTGCCTTTAAGCATGAGGTTTATGTATATAGTGCTAGTCCTTTGGAGTGTTGTAAATCAAGTATATTCACATTAGTATGTGAATAAAAGGAGCAGTTGAATAAACCTAGAAATACTGGATATCAAGCTTTATTAGGTGTAAACCATTATACATTGCATGGAAAAATTGTAGTCTTGGCTAACTGACAGTGCTGATACTTTCCCTGTATTCAGTTACCGTGGCTATAATGCATTATTTCTTCAGGACTCTAAAATGACTACAAGTTATTTCCAGGGTGGTTTTGATTCAAGGCAACTGACTAATCTCTTCATCAAAGCAAATCAATGCTTCCAGAATTTTGTAAGCAAGCTCTTTTATCTCATTGATTACACTTACAGCCCACGTCTCTTTCTTTCTACATTGGTCTGTATGAAAATGTTATATGATTTTGGCTTGGGAGACAGGAAAGTTATGTGAACAAACTTCTATTTTCCTTTTGATATAATACCTATGAAAGACCAGACAGACAATAGATAGATGATAGATGATAGATGATAGATAGATAGATAGATAGATAGATAGATAGATAGATAGATACATACATACATACATACATACATAGATACATACATACATAATTACATATATACATAGATACATAGATAGAAACATAGATAGATGTAGAGATAGAGATAAGGATATCACAAAAATCAGGCTTTGTGTGCTTAGATACCAGAGACTGAGCAAAGGATTACTTATATAAGTATAGATGAAGGGTTACTCACCAGTGTACTAGTGACTGAGCATGAGTGAGCACTTACAAAAGCTCCTTCTCTGGAGTTCCCTGCAGCCCCCTGTGTGATTCTCTGGCTGCTCAGCCGATCAGCTGGTAGCAAAGTCTTCATTTATAATGTTGAGGATGGACCTTGTGACACCTATACATTTTGCTATCATCCCTAAACTTGTTTGTTTGGTTTACTTTTTACTTTTTCCGAATCTTAACGAGCTTTCCTCTGATAGTAGATGCAAATCACTATCCAACCGAAAGAAAGTCATAGGGTTTGACGAAATAGGACCATCCCTAAATGTTCCAGAAGGATTCAGTATTCCTCACTCCAAGTGGTTGCTATCTAGAACAGAATATTGGAACAGAATCTGATATCCAGTAGGCAAAAAACCAGGAGTTAAAATAATAGTTCACGAGTAACCGGGCTTCAAAGTGATTAAATATTAGTTACCTGATGTGGTCTAAATTTGAAATGATCTCCATAGGTTTACATTTCAGATTTGTAGTGCACCATCTGTGGAGCTATATTGGTATATCCTGAAACTGTCCCAGAGGTGCTTACTCAAAGGAGAGAGGTTACCACGTACAAGTTCTTGGGTGTGCATTATCCCTAGTCATTAACTGTCACTACCTTCTTCCTCAGAGCTAGCTGTCCTCTGCCACAGGCATCTTCTGCTGTGATGTACGGTTCAAGTGTGCAGGGTCAAGCAGACTGAAGCCCCTAAACTGTCTACCAGCATATCTCTTTTCTCCCTTAAACCTTCTTCCTCGAGCTATTTTGTCACAGTGACATAACCAATTGCCTCAGTAGGAAAATACAATTTAACCGAGATCTGTGGTTGTCAGTAAATAACCTCCCTCTTCTGGTTCTCTATAACAAGACTACAGTTTTCAAGTTCTGTTAGTTTGACAAATTTAATCCTGAAGTCTTCCCAGAACCTTTAGTATGTTAATGTACCTGGTGACTCTCCAAGAAAGGCATAAAGCCTGAAGTATTTTTCCAACAATAAAATATTTCATTACCACAAACAGTTCTATTATTTTTCAAAGTGTTCTTTCTGCGATGAATGTCCATATTAAAGCATGCTAGAAACTGTTCTTCTGTATTATTGGACTGAAGTCATTTCATAGTATGAGTTTATAGTGGTCATAATACTTCCAATATTGCCTTTTGTGAGTACTATAAAAACAGGAAAAATTTGCAAAGTGTCATGTTAGAAAATTAATATTAAAGAACGAATAGGCTTATAAAAGAAGCGAAATGGCCTGCTAGCACAGTAAACTCGACCTTACAGCATCCACATGATGCTAGGATTTAATTGGTGGACTTGCTCTAAAGTTCTCTTAACACTGATTTCTCTTTTAAAATTTTGTGATAATAAGTTGGAATAAGGTGAAATGTGTAAAGTACTATATCACATGCACAGATAAAAGCCAGTGAGAAATGAATGGAAAATAAAAACTGTCTAAGAAGCAGCAAAACTAACTGGCTTCACTGAGACAGAACCTAAAATACACTTAACAGTTAGTCAAGAGGGGCTAGAGAGATGGCTCAGTAGTTAAAAGTTCCAACTGCTCTTCTAAAAGATCCAAGTTCAATTCCTAGCACCTACATGGAAGCTTACAAAAGCCAATAACTTCAGTCCCAGGGATTTTGATGCTCTCCTTTTGACCTCATCAAACATTAGACATGCATGTAGTGCACAGATGTACATGCAACCAAAGCACTCACATGAAATAATTGGATAATTCATGTAACTACAGTTGAAAACCAAAAAAGAAACTCAAATTAACTAAATGATGCCTTGCATATCTTACTTTAAGTAAGATTTCTGTCCAAAGTAAATATTTTTGTCTTTTTTAAAAAAAATAGTTATTTTATTTACATCCCAAATGTTGCCCTCCCTCATCTTCCCCTCTAAAAGAGTTCTTTCCCCCACCCATCTCCCCTCTTCTTCACCTCTGAAAGGGTGGCCCCTTCTTGAGTATCTCCCCACACTGAGGCATCAAGTCTCTGCAGGATTAAAGGTACATTCTCTCCCACTGAGGCCAGAAAAGAAAGCCCTGTGATTCATATGTGCGGGGCCTAGGACCAGCCTGGGTATGCTTTTTGGTTGTGGCTCATCCTCTGGGAGCTTCCAGGGGTCCAGGTTATTTGATGTTTTCTGTCTTCCTGTTTGGTTGCCATTTCTTCAGTTCCTTTCATCCTTCCCCTAACTCTTCCATAAGTGTCCCCAACCTCAGTCCAATGCTTGCCTATGGTTATCTGAATCTGTCTCAGTTAGCTGCTGGGTAGAACCTCTCAGAGGGCTACAATGCTCCGTTATTTTCTGCAAGTACAATGTAGCATCATTGCTAATGTAAGGGACTGGTGCCTACCTACAGGATGGATGCTCTGGAACTAGAGTTACAGATGTTTGCAAGCTACCACACGAATTGAACTATAGTCCCATGCAATAGGATCAAATGGTCCTAACCAATGAGGGATCTTTCCATTCCAGAATATCTTCTCAAGCATGATTCAGCAATCAAAATTAATAAAGGAAATATTACTATGAAAAAATTAAATAACTTTTGTATCTGGAAATAATACATTAAATAAAAATAAAAACTAGAGGAAGTATCTGCAATTTATTTCTTACCTGTATAATTAATGAATCTTTTTAAAAATAGAGGAGAAAATGAGAATTAATTTTTGGTACCAATTGTCTAGATTTTGAACAATTGGCATTCTTTTTCATATAGAGATGTTAGAATTTCCATCTGAGAAAAAGGCAAGTAATGAATTGTAGAGATGACTCTGTGGGTAAAGTGTTCACTTTGCAAGCCTAAGGACCTGAGTTCTAATCTTCAATATTCACATAAAAATTTAAGCATGACCATGTGCATATCTGTAACCTGTGTGCTATATGGAACAGAGACTTATGATTCTCTATGGCCTGCTGGTTTCCAACATAGCTTCCAGTTAAGTGAGAGACCTTCTTCCAAGGGAGTAAGGCAAAAGGTATGAGAAGAAAATATCAGATGCCCTCCTCTGGTCTGTTTATAGCTATGTGTTTATATGGCACAAACAAACACAAGGAAAAAATAATAAATAAAAGAGGTAATTGGAAGTTGTCCTTCTATATCTGATGAATGCATATTGAAATTTTGCAGTGGCTTCTGCTGGTGTGGTAGGGAGGAAACAAAATATTTCTTGTCTTGTAGTAGCAAAGTGGTACAGCTTCTCTAGAGGGGAGTTTGCAAGTATAGATCAGCAATAGAGATGGATTCATCCTTGCTAAAGCAGTCCCATTTTCAGAATCTATCTCCCAATCAAAAATTGGTCAAAAATAGTGCAATCATATACAGTAGACACACAGGCACACACACACACACACACACAGACACACGGACACACACACACACACACACACACAACACAACAACTTCAATTATACCATGTGTTGTAAATTATTTGTTGGATATGTTCTAAGGTAATTTTTGAGAGCATTAAAAGTTATTATGAAGTGACATAAATTAATAAAGATTGCACTACCATTAGGAACTAGGAATTTACTTGAAAGGGAAATTAGAGAGAAGAGTCAAGATTAGGTACAACTCTTTAATTTACCTTGAAAATAGCACTCTGTTTGTGATGACTTTATGTTAAACTGAAAAAAAAAGTCTATATTATTCTACATATAGTTTACAGCTCCAGTGGCAAGTAGTGAGCATGTTTTTTTCTACATGTGAATGTAGATTTATAATGTAATAAACTATCTACCATGTGAAATATCAATGTGTACTCTTCAAAATAAAAATATGAATTTAGGTAAACATGATAAATTTTGATTATCTTTTATGGAGATTATACTTTACATTATAATAGTAAACATTTTTTCTGCCCATAATGGATTACACCTGTAATCCCAGCATTTTAGGAAGTCAAGACACATATGTTCTAGACTACTCTGGCCTACATAATACTAGATAGATTATTCTAGGATAACTGGAGCAACAGATTGAGACTCTAGATTTAAAACTCTGACATATGGAGAAAACAATTAAATATTTGAGAAAATTTCTCAGTTAAGAGACCTAAAGCTTATTTTAACACAACACGCATTATGAGTCCTCTATGTGTTTTCAGAAAAATGTTTGAGGTGATGGAATTTATACTGCTTCATTATAGCACAAATGAGTCCTAAGAAACAATAAGAAATGTTCCTGTCAAGGAAAACATGGTCTTTGGATACCTATTTTTCATATAAGGACAAGAGTTATGATATCATGTGCTTAGAGAATTTATAATTTATCTACTTGTGGGCTAGTAAAATGTTCCAGTAAGCAAAGGCACATGCTTCACAGCCTAATGAGTTTGATCTCTAGTTCCTATGTCACAGAAGGATAGAATCAACTCTTGCAAGTGACCTCTGACTATAAGAGTATACACATGAACATACACAGACACATTTACACAGACACACACATACATTCAAATATATGCACAAATACATTCAAGAATATAATTAAAAAATAAAGTCATCTGTTTTATGATGTATTCATTCATTCCCTTTTTAAGAACGGGTCTCATTTGTGCAAGATTGGCTTTAAAATCTTGAACTTTCTACCTCTACTTCCCAAGTGCTGGGTTTACAGGCACCTGCCAAACACCTGATCTGAATATATAATATAATCACAAATCATTTAGCATCTCCTAGATATTCTGTATTGTACTTTGTCATGGAGATAGAAAGGATGCAAATCGCCAGGGAAACCTATAACTAGAGTCTGATAAATGTTGATCCTAAGGATAAAATAGAAGTTTGTAATGTTTAATTTGATAGACAAATTATATGAACTTTATGCTTACATCTGAAAGAGAAAATTCAATCATAAAGGTCAGTAGCCAGGACATAGGACTTCCTATGTAGCCAAAAAAAAAAAAAAAGACAAAGAATGAATGCAAAGTCACACATATATGAAAGAAATGGGGGGGATGATGTGACTCTGTGTCTTCTGGTGATGTCAGAAACTACCCATAATGTTTTACCAACTTGGTTGGGTAAACATGAGCTGGACAAGAGTAATAGCAGGAGATATGCCAAAGTGGATGGGGAAAGCCCATGAGGTCTCAGTTCTACAGGAGACTCTGGAATGCTGATAGCAGGAGAAATAGTCTTCCCCAGGGAAAAGTACAACAATTGTCTATCCAATACGATATGGTCATCTCTGAAAGTACATACGAACAAATAACATTATACAGTCTGAGTAGATTGTATTTAGGAATACATACATACACATATACATTTAACAACAATTTATGCAAAAGAAGGCTATGAATTTGGAAGAAGGTTGGGAGAGTTACATGGGAGAATATATAAAGAGAAAAGACAAGGGGAAAATGATATAATTATATTATAATCTCCAAAATTAAAAATATGCAACTAATAAAATGAAAATCGTACTTAGAGAAGCTGAGTGGCATTTCCAATGTGCTTGATAACTGAGTCCTTGTCAGCTGCCACCATGAATGAGCAGATGCAGATGCAGCAAGCTGAAGGATGACCTCCTCTTCAAGGATGGTCAAGGGAAGAGGGCTACTTTGTATTCTATAGGCAGTAAAGGACTGGTGAGAAGTCTGAATGAGTGTTCAATGCGACTGTTGGCTCTGCCATTTGCAGAGATAAACATGGAGAATAAATAATTGAATGGAGACCTCTAGCCTCACATCCTGATGACAGATAAAGAGATGATAAAACCCAAATATTGGCAGTGTGTCCAAAATGCTGTGGATTGTCTGAGGTAGAAATGGTAAGACTGTTCCACACATTCCATCTCTGTGTGTGACAGTAGGAGTGAAAGAAAAATAATAAGCCAGAGTTTCTGCTCTAACTACTCAAGTCTTTTAATGACCATAGTGGGCACATGAACAGAACACACTAGGAATGCAAGTTTGGAGTAGATAATGAGGCCAGAATTGGAAATCTGTGTGTTCCTGCTGTCATGTCCACATTGTCACTAACAGAGCAAGCAATGCTTTTAATATAGATCCCTCACCTCTGTCACCTACCTAGAGTAGGACAGAAGACATGAACCCCTTGGTGCTGTGGATGTTGCTACTCCAGGTACCATGTTGGCTCATGACAAAAGCTCCTTTGAATTCCTGCTTCTGAGGCATACCTAACAAAACAGTCAGCATGAAAACCTATAAAGGAAAATTCCACAAATTAGAAAAATAGGATGGGTGGGTATGTGGCTTGCATTTTTGACTTCTGAAATATTGTTATCTTTGTGCATGATTAAAAGGAAATGGAAATGTACACTCCCCCTCAACACAGATCTATGTGTGTTTCTTGTTTTAATGTGCAGGACAGGAGCGAATTGGAAAAGACTCCAATTATGAGCAGGAGGGTAAAGTACAGTTTGTGATTGATGCTGTCTATGCCATGGCACATGCCCTTCATCACATGAATAAGGATCTGTGTGCTGACTACCGGGGAGTGTGCCCAGAGATGGAGCAAGCAGGGGGCAAGAAGTTGTTGAAGTATATCCGCAATGTTAACTTCAATGGTAAGACTCCAAAGTACATAGTGTTGGCAATGCTAAGCAATTATCTTCTATTTCATAAGTTACAGAAATTATATAATGGCTTTGCTATTGACTCAAGTAAGATCAAAACTTGGTTAATTATATACTTTCAAGTGACTGGACCAGTGCGGGAATGAGGAAAAATAAAACTTAGAAAAGAGAACAATGGACTACATACTGTAGGGCTGTGGTATTGTCTTAATTAGGCTTTCTCTTGCTTCAACAAAACACTATGACCAAAAAGCAAGTTGGAAAGAAGAGGGATTATTTGGCTTACACTTCCATATTGTTTATCATTATTGAAAGAAGTCAGAACAGGAATTCAAACAGGGCAGATCCTGGAGGCAGGAATGGATACAGAAGCCATGGAGGGGTTGCTTCCCCTGATAATTGGCTTGCTTCCCCTGGTTTGCTCAGTCTTCTTTCTTATAGCACCCAGGATCACAAACACAAGGATGGTACCATCCACAATGGGTAAAGACTTCCCCAATAAATTGCTAATTGAAAACAAAAAATGACTTAGAGCTCTGGATCTCATGAAGCCATTTTCTGAACTAAGGCTCTTCCTCTCCATTGACTCCAGTTTGTATCAAGTTGACACAAAATCAGCCAGTAAAGGCATGTTCTATTCTTGGAATCTAGGTCTTTTACCTGAAGCCATTTTATTTCTTTTAATGAGTGTAGGTGACAGAGAAAAGAAAGAAAGAGAGACAGAGATAGAGATGAGAGAGACAGAGAGACAGTTAAAAAGACAGGAAATGGATGGTTACAAGATAAGAGTTAAAATTTGCAATACAAACATCTCAGGTTATGATTTATCCCTCAAACTATAAAACCATGCTGTGATAAATTACCTAAAGGAGACTACTAAATGTAAATGGACAAAATGAATAAATTGTAAATAGTGCAGCACACATGGAGAGGGGTCTCCAATAATGCTTTTCCTATAGTGTGAGTCTTTTGATGCCTTTATGTTTTGCACACAAAATTTCAAGGGACTAAATTAAAACTTGATGTGTGTGCAACACAAAATTCAATAGTTTGCAGCAACTAATTCTACCTTAATCACAAATGACCAACGTAACAACAACAAAGGCAATTAAGAAGAAAATATGTACAAGTGATTTGGGGAAATAAGATAACTAAGAAACAGTAGAGACAAAAAATGACCATATTCAGGCATTGCACATATCTACTGTCTTAGTTAGTTTCTGCTGCTGTGATAAACCACCAAAACCAAAATCAACTTGGAGGAAAAGGGTTTATTTAGATTGTATTTCATAGAACAGTCCACTATACAAGAAAGTGATGGCAGGAACTCAAGGCAGGAATCTGGAGGGAAATACTCAATGCAAGTGCTGCTTCTGTCTTGTTTCCCTGTGGCTTGCTCAGGCTGCTATCTTAAAACAAAACAAAACAAAACAAAACAAAAAAAAAACACACAGGAACACCTCCAAGGGGTTGCATCACTTTCAGCATGCTAGGTCCTGCTATATCAATCATTAATCAAGAAAAATACCCTATATGATTGCCTGCAAGTAATAAGATGGAGGAACTCTCTGAACTGAATCTCCTTTTCCCAGATAACTCTAGCTAGTGTCAGAAGTTGGCAAAACTCAATCAAACAAACAACAATACAAGTAAAACCAGAATAGTTAGTAAATATGCATTTGGTAGAAGTTCATAATTCTGATGATAGCTTTTCCATGAAATAGAACCGAGAAAATATTAATTATATTATTTATAATGAGATGTGTGTAGGTTAGGGAAATAGATTAATAGAAACTGTGTATGATTTAAATTGCAGAATCAACATGAAATCATGTACATATGCAGATAAATATTAAATAGATATGTAAGCAGATATGAATATCTATGTATGCCTCCTGCTATCTATATCTGTCTACCTAGAGGTAAAAGAGTGATTGATGGCATCTCAAAATGAATAAGAATACCTAGTACTCAGGTCTTACTAGAAATATGATTTTCAGTCCAAAGAACCTGAACACCGTTCAGAAATATTTTTATTTATGTTCCCATTTTAGGTAAATAAATCAATGTCAAAAGAGGAAAAAATATCTGGCTCACACTTTAAAACAACCATATGGCAAGGACCATTCTATAACTCAAATCTCTTTCCAATCTGCTATGAAGAATTCAACCTTCCTTCTGCATAGTAGCAAACATTTTGTCTGTTCCTTTGGTTGTTAAGTATGGTTGCACTTCTCCATAGCTTTGGTAGGAAATTCCATTTACCCCTAGGATCTTTTCTGTAGACTAGTAGAGTACCCTTCATAATTCTGACCTTCACATTCATAGAAGCATTGTTATAGTTAATTTTAATAGAGCTAGAAAGTGTCAATACAATGTTTCCAAGTAGGTTACCTCTTGTGGTGAATGGGAGTCAAGTGGGAGCTAATGTAGAGATTTTTTTTTCACTCCTAGTCTCCTTTTGCTGCACCATACATACATGCAGAGACTTGAGTTCAATCACATTCTAGTTGTCTCTATGTTAATTAATAGATCTAAACAGAATTTCTAATGTAACTTTAAAGAGTTTGAGTTTTAAAACTATGAATCACTGTATAATTAATTAACCTAATCAAGGCTACACCTGTATCTAGACTTACTGAATCCTAGCAAAGAAATGAGAGTGTGGTCTATATTTTGAAAAGATAATGCCTTAAACATTTTTGCTTTCCTCCCTAAATGAAAATTTGTCTAAATATGTTTGTAACTAGTTTGTGAGGATCTTATGGAATTTCTAAAGTATAAAATAAAAGTGATTACTAAGTAGTCTTTTTGATATATTTGCACTATAAACAACAAACTAAGGTTGTTTGTTTATAATACCTGTCATGCTGGAAGCAAAGCAAGATGCTACACTCATAGATAAAGGTAAGTATTCTGGTCATACACAAAGCTAAGGTTTCCATGACAGCCAGTTATTTATGCAAATAATTTCAAGTTACGGCTGATGAAATGGACCTAGAAACAGCTAACTACACTGGCCTGGCCAAAGTATCAAATCCATGTTCTCACTGGCTTTACGAGTATGGGTTAGGGTAGACTGTTGAGCAGAAAGATTAACAGAATACGGACACGTTCAGAATCTCCAATGCTACATGGCATAGAAAAATGAGAAGAGAAAATCTTTTGGGTAAGTTCTTTGAAGCAAAAAATAGTTTTGTCATCTGAGCATCAGAATCCTCAAAGCTTCTCTGTTCTCCGAGAAAAGTGGTTTCTGTCACACATTGAGATCCAGCACAGATTTCAGACTTGGCTACCTTTTCTACACTGTCTTCTGTTCTCCTGATTCCTATTATATCACAGACCCTCTAGTACCCTCCTCTGTTCTCTCTTCTCTCTCCTCCTCTACTCTTCCTCCTCCTCCTCCTCCTCTTCCTCCTCCTCCTTCTCCTCCTCCTCTGCTCTATGTCTCTCTGTCTCTCTCTTTCTCTGTGTCTCTGTGTGTATGTGTGTGTGTCTCTCTCTCTCCTGCAGTTCTTTCAGCTCTCTCTCTAGACAGACTTAATTAGAAAGTGTGCTGGGCTGTGCCCTTGCCCTTAGAGCACTCCACACATATACCAAAGTCTTGTAACTGTAGGCAACTTCAATAAAACCTTAAACATTTCTATCTTTGCCATTTTGTTTTGTAACATCTGGCAGATAAGGTAAGCTAAGTTAGATCACATGGTTTAGAGTTATGGAAAATGAAAATTCCATAAGAATTAGAAACTCTTTTGCCCTATTAACATGGAAAGCTCTCTCTCTCTCTCTCTCTAAGACCTCTCTCATGCTCACTGTTGTGATGATCTCTCTCATCATGCTCTTAGTATCCTAGTATAAGACTTTCTCATGGTTGCTGTGGCTATGAGTCTGTAACTTTCCTAATACAATTCTTATGGGAGTTGGAGACATGCCTCAAGAGTTACAAGTCCATATTGTTCGTTCAGAGGTCCCCAGTTCAGTTCCAAACATAAGTGTTGGGTTGCTCACAATTGCCTATAACTCCAGCTCCAGAGCAGTCGATGCTCTCAACTGGCCTTCAGGGAACCCACACTCAGATGCACAAATACCCCTTTCTTCTCCCTTTTACACACCTACACAATTTAAAAACAAAATAAAATTTATAATCCCAAAATTCTTGTGAAGGTAGTTCACCAACATTTCTGTGATCTCTGATCCATTCTGACTGGTAGCCATATTTTTTTACCTTAGTGTTCCCTCTATGGTCCTGACACCTTGTAGGATCTTCTGCAGGTAATATCTTCTCTTTGATATCATCTTTCTTCTTTTTAGAACTTTTTGCTTTATTGTTTTCTGTTCTCAGAGTCCATTAAACAGAGTCCTATTTTCCTTTATAATAAGTTCTGGGATAGATACTGTCAAAGGACGTATAAGAGGGAAAAGAACATCCTGGAAATAATAAGCCCATTTCATTTACGAATACTTTCAGAAGGCCAAAGCTACACAATACACTATTAGAAATCATCATTTAGATAAAGTATCCATGTACTCTGCTATAATTTTTAACGTGGATTTTAATAGGAATAGAAAAGGTATGACAAGAGTCATTTTCCCTTGCAATGATTTTAAGAAGGAAGAAAGATAAGACCATGTGTCCTGTTCTGATGGAGACTGAGCTGATGAACATGAGATTGTTTGAGCTCCAGGCCTCAGGTGTGATGTCTCTCTCCTCTCTGAAACTGCAGAAGCCTCCAGCCACATAAAGAATAAAAGATGCAGTAGTCAGAATAAAGCACAATAGGAATCAGAGCACCCAGTGTGAGAGAAAAATACTGGACAGCTGAATAGCAATGACTTGTTGCTCAGTGATAGGGTTCTCATTTCACGGTAATGACATGCAACATCAAATTTCATCTCTTGTCCTTATATACCTGAATTGTTTGTCAAAAGCAGGACACCCATGTTGGAAATTTTCTGTCACATCAATTGTCATTTGTTGCTGCTATTTAGTAAAACTGTGTGACAGTAATGAATGTGGGAAGAGGGGCTATGAATTTTAGAGAGAGCAACTCAGGATTCATGGGAGGAGTTGAACAGAGGGAAGGAAATGGAAGAGAGCAGAAGAGGAAATTTTGTGGTTGTATTATATCCTCAAAGAATATGTTTAAAAAGGGTTGTGTTGAGGTGTTTTTATGGTCTCTAGCGATTATGTCTTGATATGCATAGAAGCAGTGGAATGAAATGGTTTCTTTAGCCACAAAACATTGACTCAAATTTGTGGGACCAAAGCAGTATTTACAAGCTTCTAGTGCCCACTGCCACTGTTGGCTCTGTACTGTTGTGTGAGAAATAGAAAAAGATCCTAGACATGGGAAATTTCTAATTGGATCTCAGGAGAACAACGGGAGTGCACTGGAAAAAGCTTCAGTCTAGCTAATGGCAGCTACGTGTTATTTCTGTTCTTGGAATATAGGGAAATAAACACTGACAAAATAAAAACTATTCAAAAATTTTCTGGGGAGATAGCTCCGGAGTTAAGAGTGCTTACTGCTCTTGTAGGAGAGCTAAGTTCAGTTTCCAGCATCCACACTGAGTAGCTTTCAACTGCCTGGAACTCCAGCTCCAGGGAATCCAACCCCCTCTTCTGGTTTCCACATACACTTGTACATACAGTCACCCAAGCACACTCATGCACAAAGCTCATTTTAAGAAAGCATTACTGTTTGAATGACTTATGTCATGGCACAGGCAGAAGTACATGTACTACTGTGTTTTTGTGGACACACTGTAACCCTATGGAAAGTATCCTTAGTGATAGATAGTTGGCTGAAATTATATAATCTGCTAACTTCATAAAGATACTTAGAGACCAACCCATAATTTGAATCTACCATCAAAGATTAAAAATCCAGTTACTAAAGATGATTTTGGTTTTAATTTTCTGAATCACTGACAGGTGATTTTTTTCCTCACTGAACTTAAACATCTTAACTATAATGAGGAAGTTGAGTGTTCTGTGTCTGCCAGCTGTATTTTGGATTCCTACCTGATACCCATCCCCAGATATAACTACAAGCTAATATGTTAAACAGTACACGTATACCTTACTTTGGCTTTCTGTTGCTGTGATAATGACCATGTCCCGAAAGAAATTAGAGGGATAAAATGTTTATTTTGGCTTATAGACCACAGAACATCACTGAAGAACTCCAGAGCAAGGGATCAAGACAGAAATCTAGAGGCAGGAATGGAGGCAGAGACTACTATTTAGGAATATAGCTTACTTGCCTGCTCTCTGTCTCACATTTAACTTCTTTTCTTATACAACCTAGGCACACCTGCCTAGTGATTGCACTGCCTACATTATTTAACCATGAAGAAAATGCCCCAGAGTATGCTCACAGGACAATCCAATGGAAAAAAATTCTCAACTAAGGTTCCCTAATCCCAGGTGTTCAACATTACCAACAGGTTAGCCATTGCAGCAGACCTTATAGGTCTGCAATACGAAAGAGCACTACAGCTTTCCCTGGACATCAGTAATAGTGAATGCAAGTCTGAGTCTTCCTGCAGACTGAATGAAAGTCCATTCCTTCAATTTCCTATATTCTGGACCTTATGTCATTTGTAATGCATATCTCTATCCATCCACTCCTCCTGTTTTCAAAACACACACACACACACACACACACACACACACACACACACACACACTGCCTTTGGCTCCCCTTGTCTCTCATGTAGACTGATATAAGGACATTGTGTCAAGTCACATTATACAAAAACTTCTCCTTATGTATAGCCTTAATTTCTGCAACATCATAAAGACCACAATAGAACAAATATGTTGGGACCATTATTCTTCTCATCACAAGCTCTAATTCCCCTTTCTGATCTCTGGCCCTGTCATAGAATCTTGCAATTGCTAACCATAGGAAGGTCTGTGCTTTAGGAGTCCCTTTGTCCTAACTATGATGGTATATCATTCAGCATGGTGCCATAGTGACCCAAACATTTGCTCAGTCTCTCTGGATCCTTATTGTGGGTTTGTCCTTGGTATCTGTATTTGTTTGTCTAATCATGAGTGTCTTCTACATCCTTAATTCCTTGAGAAATTGTTTCATTTCAGATCAGCTTTCTATAAATTAGAAATAATAAACACAAGAAACATTTTAAATTCATTCAGTGCAGAAATGCGCATTAAGTGAATTATTTTGCTTACTTGTTATGATGTATCATTTTTAAAATTGCTATTTCTGACATTATTCTTTATTCACTAAAATGTAATTTTAAGTGGAAACCAAAATAACAATTGCTATCATGAATATTGCAATCACAGTTAGCAGTAGAGTGATATTAAAACATGTTTGTCTCTGAAAATTAACAAATAGATTCTTTGTTACTTAGGAGATGGGCTTAGAATGAAAAACTTCTGAAAGATCAGGAATAAAGCCATTCAAAGGAAAAGGCAAGTCATCTTTCTACATTCTGTAATCATGGTGCACACTCTGTAGAGATGACCTACCATGAGCTAGAGAGGACATTACAGATCATCTTACTACTTCTTAATTCTCATATTTTCTTGTCTCCTTCAGGTAGTGCCGGAACTCCAGTGATGTTTAACAAAAATGGGGATGCTCCGGGGCGTTATGACATCTTCCAATATCAAACAACAAACACCACCAATCCTGGTTATCGTCTCATTGGGCAGTGGACAGATGAACTACAGCTCAATGTAAGTCCTGATTGATTCTTTTCTTCTTTTGTATGATAAACATTTGGATATTAATTTTCTCAATTAGATGAGTGTTTCCTGTTAATATGCTTTTCCACATACAGAACTAAGAGTGCAATTTGCTCCAGGTTTTATGAAGAGCTGATAACCACCCATCCAATAATACTGTAATAATGATGATATAATGACAGCATTGTATGCATTGGGTTTTTGTGTCCTTATACATATATTTATTAAGGTAGTTGGGGGAATACATGCATGTGGAAGTCAGATGACAATTTGCACAAGTCAGCTCTCTTCTTTCACTATATAGGTTTCTGAAATCAAACTCAAGTCTTTAGAAGTGACAGCAAATGCCTTTAACTGCTGAGCCATCTTGAGGGTCTGACATTGAGTTTGTACCTTAGTCTACATTTCTATGAAACCCTATATTTATTCTTATTCAAATTCCTAATGAGTTATGTGATAGCAACTTTAAAGATTCTTTGTGAATGGAACTGTTAGCTCTTCCTTTCTTACTTGACAGTAATACTTTTTTTAAAAAAAAAATGACTTCAGTGCTAAGCTATTTCACAAATTATTATCTTATACTAACATTTTGTGTGATCTCTCCATCTTTCTATAGAATTTGACATTGAACAAGCAGTTACTTCCTTGTAAAGGATCATATCAATGTGCCAGTTAAACACAGAGAGCATTCACTCTTATATCTACTTTGGTCCTTGAATAGGTTGGCTGAAATACTTGCAAACATGGATTAGGGTGGTCTGTATGCAGGACTATCTGCTTTACTCAATCTCTGACTGAGATACTGAATTTATCTAGAAATAGCTTTGCAAGTATCCACAGAATCATATTTCACTGAACATCTAGGAGTCAAGTAGTCCAGTCATGTTGATAGGTAAAGTTTATCATCATACTCACTGTCTCATTCAGTTCTTTCTGTATCTCATCAAAAGGAGGTAAATTATGCCCATGGACTCCCTTAGTCTGTATCTCAATGAGGTACTGCAGGAATGAATGAAATAGAGGATGACACACATAAGGTGGACTGCTTTTGAGGTCATGAGTACAAAAAGTGTCATCATAATACAGAGTCAAGTTTGAAGTATGTAGGAAATTCACAGGCAGAGGGAAAGATAAGAAATGAAGTAACTGTGGAGTGTGTTCAAGAGTTTCCAAAAATAATAAAAATTAAAAAATTAAAAAGAGGACTGTGAATAGAGGAATTGATGAAAGCACCACTGGATGATTATCTAACTTGCATGTTGACATTTGTTGAGTTTTCTTACACTTGGATGCTCTCACTCTTTAAGGACTGC